>PVLD010027450.1:0-20774 GCA_004027595.1 Dinomys branickii | reverse complement strand
CAGCGGGCTGAAGGAACAGTCTCCACCAGGTCTGGACATGGCACACCCTACAGACCTCCCCTTCTAGGACCCCATTTCCCTCTGACCTGACTGAATGGAGCACAGTGAGGCCCAGCTAGGGGAAGAGAAGCAAACCACAGAGCCCGGGGCACCGAGCAGGAGAACCAGTCTCAAAACTGGGAGTCACATGGCCAGGACCCAAGCAGAAGACAACTCATCTCTCTGAGCCTGTTTCCTTACCAACAAGAGGAAGAAGGATACACATGAGTGCCCTGCACAGGCCTAAGGATATCAGTAAGCTCTTCAAGGTCATCATGGTTCTAACAGACGTGACAGCGCCATGCCATTCCCATGTGTGCCAAGGGACCTGGGACCCGCTTTCCCGGCACATGTGCTGTCGTCATTCACACCCTGAACCAGGAACCTGGGTGTCTGCAGGGGAGGCTACTGAGGCCATGGAAGGCAAGGCTCTTGGGGGCCCCAGCCACAGGATTCCCTGATTTTCAAACAACACAGCCCTGGAGCCCATGGTGACTGCAATCCTCAGGAACTTATCAAGAATCTGAAGAGTTCCACTATGCTTAAAAAAAAAGAATCCAAGTTCCAGGTCTGCCAGAAAAGCAGAGCCTGCAGGGCCTACAGTCTGCATTCTGACAAAGCTGCCAGGTCAGCCTCTCCACCTCCAATAGCTCTGCCTCACAGAAACCAGGTGACTCGCACATAGGGGGCTCCCTTCAAGAAACACAGAGTCCAAGCCAGAGCCAGGGATATGTGGACTCAGAACTGTCCTAGATGGCATCTGGTGGCAGGTGCGTCGGTGCCGAGAGCTAACCAGACACATGCCCACCACGTGGCCTGGCACTCTGGTAATGGGCACTGTTTCCAGGGGCCTAGTGCTGGCCAGCAGAGGCCTCACTCTGGTGGGCAAACTGCTGGATTCACAACCAGTGAGGGCAATGTAGAGAGGAGGGGGACAACAAGTGCCATGTCACCTCGCAGAGGTTTGCAAGCAGCCAGCACTGGCAGGACCCACGCCATGCATCACATAGAGACACCTCCCCTGCAGCCTCAAAACCACACCGGGAACTCAGTTCAGCGGCCGAGCCTCTGGCAGAAGCAGCAGAGTGCAGCAGCTGTGCGGGGCCGGGGGGTGGGATGCTGTGTGAAGCTCCAAGGCGCCCAACACAATGCCACCCTGTGCGGCTGCCCTCCTGCACTGGGCTGCCCTCTTCCAGGAAAGGCACACAGGGTCACTCCAGCAGCCGCAGCACCGCACCTGGGAGAAGAGGCACCGCAGCAGCCTCGCTCTGCCTCTCCTGGATGCTGTTCTCTGGGAGGACAAGTCCCCTGCCCTAAATTGCCTGGCCTAGCACGGAGGAGTGAGTGGACAACACGAACTTGAAGTGAAAGGGTTGGGGGGTATGTCACAAAGGTGGGGGGCATTATGCCCAGAGGGTCAGAGATTTCCAAAGCAGGCCAAGCTTCAGTAGAGAAGCCACAGCAGGCCTGAGCCTCCACTTGGTTTGTTGTAAGTTGTTTTGTTTGTTTGTTTTTTGTGGGGTTTTTTGGTTTCTTGAGACAAGGCTGGATTTGTAGCACAGGCTAGACTTGAACTCATTGAGTTGTCCAGGCTGGCCTCAAACTTGAACTCATGGTGATCCTCCTGCCTCAGCCTTCTTGAGTGCTGGGATTAATGGTGTACACCACCACCACCACCATCACGCCCGACTAGCTTCCACTTGTTAGGCCTGTGTCCTTGCCTCATGGCACTGATGTTTATCTATATAGATGCTTACCTTCCTATGAGCCCTCACCTCAGCCCAGGCCTCTGTACTCAGCAGGTAACCGCCCTTCCCTCCCTCTCTCCCTCCCTCCCTCCCTCGCTTCCTGCCTTCTGGCAGTTCTGTCTGTTTTTTTGTTTTTTTGAGACAGGGTCTCCATTAGTAGTTCAGGCTGGACTTGAACTCACTATGTGGCCCAGGCTGAGGCAGGAGGATTGAAAGTTTGAGCCCAGCCAGGGCGATTTAGCAAAACCCTGTGTTTAAAATAAAAAGTCTAGAGATGTGCCAAGGCTGTGGGCTCAACCCTCAGCCCCACAGAATAGTAAACAGGAGCATGAGATGCAGGCAGCTGTCAGAGTGCACACCAGGAAGGTGTGGTTGTCCTTTGGCCCACTTGAAAGTCCATGAGGCTGACCTGACTGACACCAAACAGACTCAGACATCAACGTTTAAACAACCAGAAGGCCAGTTTATGAAGTTACCTTTCTAGCAGCTATTCATGTTGGCCATCTGGGGCTTGTGGCAGTCACTTGACAAGGAACCCCTAAGTACGGTGTCCCTATTTAACCAGGGAACATGAGTGGAGGAGATGATGCAGCCCGATGAGGCAGGGGCAGAAACAGGAGGCAGAGCTGCGCAACAAGCTTGGCGTTAAACGAGCTGGGGTTCAAACACCGTCCACCTTTTATGGGGCAGCTGACGAGGAAAATTGCTTGATCTTCCCAAGTCTCTGTCCTCACCCGTGAAATACGGGCTTAACAGCATCCTTCATCTGATTGTTAATGAATTACACGGGATTGCACATGTAAACTACCCGCCACAATCATGTTCATATTTACTTAGAGATGGTGTGCCACATAAGGCTCGAGAGAACAGGCTATGGGATCAGAGATCTGGTTTAAATTCTAGCTCTGCCACTTACTAGGAATGATTTGGGGCAAGCAGCTTAATTTTTCCTCCTAAGCCTCAGTTTGTTGATTTGTAAAATGGGAATAAAGATTCCTCCCCATCTAAGATGTAAACAGAAGACTTAGCAAATTTTTATTTTTTATTTTTCAGTCTTTTTGAGACAGAGTCTTGCTATGCAGTTCAGGCTGGCCTTAAGCTTACTCTATAGCCCAGGCTGGTCTTGAACTTCCAACAATCTTCCTGCTTCAGCCTCCCAAGTGCTGAGGTTACAGGCATGCACCTCCATGCCCAGCAGGACTTCACAAATTTCTAGGATATGATAAGCATTCAACAAATGCTATGATTAACAATAATTCTTAGTTTTAGTTTTGTTTTTGAGACAGGGTCTCTGTGAATTCTAGGCTGGCCTTGAACTATGTTGCCCCACAATGGCCTGGGATTCATGGCAATCCTGTCTCACCCTCCAGAGTGCTATTTTACCCTCCTGAGTGCTGGGATTAGAGGCGTATGCCGCCAGACCCTGCTCAAGAGTAAATGTTTTTTTGAGACAGGGTGTCACTATGTAAACTGGCCTTCAACTCACTATGTAGCCAGCCCATGCTGGCACTGAACTCACAACAATCTTCCTGCCTTAGTCTCTCAAGTACTGGGATCACAGGGGTGAGCCACCACATCCAGCTCTTAGAGTAATTTTTGTTTGGTTTTTGGGGTCTCCCTATGTAGTTCAGGTTGGCCTTGAGCTCACTAGGTAGCCCAGGATGGCCCTAAATTCTCAGTGATCCTCCCGCCTCAGCCTCCTGAGTTCTGGGATTACAAGCATGTGGCACCACGCCTGGCCTAAGTAATTTTTAAAAGTTATCTATGATTACAAAGAAATGGATGGAACATATACTAAAACTGAAAATTAGTAGAAACTTTTTAATGAAATTAAACATCAGGTCATTACTCATACGAAAAATCACTTTGTATTTATCTAAAAACTTTTGAGATAAGCCTCTTCAGACTAGTTTTACAGCCATATTTTTCAGGTTTCTAAAATAATATCATTTGTGTACAGCCAAGCAAAAAATTCAAATCTATCTCAATACTGCTAAGTCATGCTCCACAATGAAACGGAAACTGCTTCTGGGACCGATGTTCTGTTTGTCTGAGGGGACCCCCCCCCCCCCCGTACGCCTAAAGCACTGTGCATTCGGCTTAGCAATTATACAGCTTCGTAAGCACTTGTGTGATTGTAACAAAAGCCCCTGGGATACGGGACACGAATCACTAATTCTGCATCGTGCCTTTATTCTTCTCCACTAACAGTTAATTTTTAAATGGCTTATAAAATTCAGAAATCACAGAATAGTGACCTTGGCTTCTGATAAGCATCAACCTCTTTCGGCTCCGACCTTCTCGCCAGTTCCACTGGCCCAAAACAAAGGGCAGCGTTGGTGATATAGTGGTGAGCATAGCTGCCTTCCAAAACAAAGGGCAGCCCCTCTTCACACTGTTATCTCTGCTTCCAGGCTGCTCCTCGGGGGCCCGAGGAGAGCCGGCTGCAGCCACCAGCTATGTCCCCAAGTGAGGTTCTGGGTGCACCTTGGTGTCATTTTGGAGCGAAACCCAATGTTTCTGAAAGCACAAGAGTTTCTACACCGCTAAAATGTGTTCAAGACAGAAACAGTTTTCCTCTGAACGTAGCACAGGAATCTACCTCTGGGCCCCTGTCCTGAACTACGGACCGCCAGCCAGCGATCCGGCTTACAGACCGGACTGGGTGGAGGCACCGTGCCCGACGTGGCGGTCACTTTGGGCAAGTCGCAGCGGACACCGGGGAGGAGCGCAGCGGGGCTCACACGACGGAGACCCCACTACGGCGTGAGTTCAGGGGCCCGAGTCACACGCGGACTGAACTTTTCCGCCCGATGCTAGGGGAGCCGAGAACGTGGGAGAAGCAGAGGCAGCACTAGGGGTGACACACCCCGGCCATGGCGCGAGACCCAGGAAGGCAGGGACGGGCACGCGCTCGGAGGAACGCGCCACCCGAAGGAGAACGCTGCCTCGGGGTTCGGATCCGCCAGCCAGCGCGTCGCCTGGTAGCTAAAAGCCTTGGCCTCGACGCCGCCAGGCCCCGCCTGGCGGGGGAGGGGAACAACCGCCATCTTTCCAGAGCCCCGAAACAACACCGCGCAGGCCCACTATCGCGAGACCGCAATGGCCCCTGGGAAGGGCGGGGGAGGGGAAGAGAAGGAAGCCGGGTCCTGGGCCAGAGGCGGGGCAAGGCCGCGAGTGGAGCCCCAGGAAGCAGGGGGTGGGGGAAGATGCGATGGACGCGGAGTTTGGACCAATCACAATAGAGCACGGGCGGACCCCTGGCCAATGGGCAGTGCGGCCCACCGCGGGGGGCGGGCGCCGGGGCCGAGGGTAGCTTGAGCGCGGCGGCGGCGTTGTTCAGTCAGAGCGAGAACATTCCAGAGGTGAGTGTGGGGGGGGGCGGCGGCCCTCGCCCCCGGCCTGCATTCCCGCCCCTCCACCCGCGGGCCAGCGGCGGCCCGGAGCCGCCCGGCCGCCCGCGGCTCACGGCCGTGTCCCCCCAGGTCGCCAGGCTCGGCGCTGCCGGTGTGGACGCGGACGTCGCTGGGACAGCCCCTCCCGCTGCTCGGCGGCGGCACCTGCCCGGCCGCCTCTCCGCTCGCCGCCCGCCCGCCGCTCCGGACCGGTCTACAGCGTCTCTTCCTCCCAGTCCAGGGCGAGCCGCGTTGGGTTTATGTCTTTATTTGACGAAAACGGTGAGTGGCGGGCGGCGGGCCGGCGCGACAAGATGGCGGGCGGCCGCGTGACGCGCGCGTGTGGCGCAGTTTGGGGGGGCCGGGCGGCGGCGCTGAGTCAGCCGGCGCGCTCGTGAGTCACGGCGCCGCCGCCCGCCGGGGCCGGGGCCGGGCCGGGCGGCGCGGTGGCGGCGGAGCGGGCGGAGGGCGGCGCGGCGCGGGGCGGGCGGGCTCGCGGCCCGACGCCGCCGGGAGTGCGGGGACGAGCCGCCCGCGGGCCCTGCCAAGATGGAGGCGGGCAGAGGACGGGCGCTCACGGCCGTCCGCGCGCCCCTCCGCTTCTCTGTTGCAGAGCTGTTGCGCAGCCACTGGTACCTGTATTGGGGAAACATAGCGTGCAGGCAAGAAGCTCACAGCCTCGGCGGCGAAAGTTCTTTCATGTCAGAGACCGAGGACTCTTGCAGCCGTTTATGTCAGCCCCTCCTCTCCAGACAGAAGACACCAAAACGGTGCGATCAAAGATCTCTTCACCTTATTGATAAAGTCACTAATAAGCCAAAATGTCTGTCAACGTCAACCGCAGCGTTTCAGACCAGTTCTATCGCTACAAGATGCCCCGTTTGATTGCCAAGGTAATGCGACCTTCGCGTCGTCGGTGGGACCCCAGCCCATCGCTCTGGGTGGGAGGGGCTGCGTTTCATAGGAAAACGGTGAAAAAGTGAAAGTTTTGTTTTCTCCAGGTCGAGGGCAAAGGAAATGGAATCAAGACGGTTATAGTCAACATGGTTGACGTTGCCAAGGCGCTGAATCGGCCTCCAACGTGTGAGTATGCTTCGCACGGAGTCTGAGGCGGTCTCCAGGCCTGTAACCCGACAGTCCGGGTGTAACACCAACTCAAGGGCTGATGGGACCTTGGACTTTAAACCAGCTTATTGGTTGCCATAACTTCATTGAACTGCCTGGACTATTTCATTGTTTCTATAATTTTTTTAAAACTGTATTTTTTATCAGTACATATTGGTCAGGTTTTGTTTGTTTTGCCTTTTTTTGAGATGGTTTCACTGTAGTTCAGGCTCACCTTGAGCTCGCTTTGTGGCACAGGCTGGTCTTGAACTCGCATCACAACAATTCTCTTGCCGCAGCCTCCCAAGTGCTGGCATTACAGGGGTGAGCCACCACACCCAGCTTATGTTTACTGATCACATTCATCATAGGGAGTTTGTGCTTGTGTATAGCACATCTCAATTTTCCTATTCCCTTCTGTTCCCATCAACCCTTTCTCTCGCCATTTACACAAGCTTCGTTTCCACTTCTTTTCTCCATTTTTATTCCTTTGCCCTTTTCCCTGCCCTGTTCTGCTTCCCATTTGAACATGTTCTTGCTACTTCCCAATAGCTATTCTTCATTATGTTCTTCATTTACCCTTTGGGTTTCTCACACAAGAAAATAGCTCCATAATTTTTAAAATGCCGTCTAAATGTAGCGGGGAGCCAGACATTATTTAACTAAAGTAAATATAATCTTTTAATAGATCCCACCAAATACTTTGGTTGTGAGCTGGGAGCACAGACCCAGTTTGATGTAAAGAATGACCGTTACATTGTCAATGGATCTCATGAGGCGAATAAGCTGCAAGACATGTTGGATGGATTCATTAAAAAATTTGTTCTCTGTCCTGAGTGTGAGAATCCTGAAACAGATCTGGTGAGTAAAGCTTTTGTCAGTTAAAAAGCTGTAGGTCTGCTTTTTGGTTTTGGTTGGTGGTTTTTTGTTTCTGTCTTTTTGAGACAGGGTCTCGATATGCAGTACAGGCTGACCTTGAGCTCACTTTGTAGCCCAGGCTGGTCTCAAGCTTATAAAGATCCTCCTGCTTCAGCCTCCTGAGGGCTGGGATTGAAGGCGTGCACCACCACGCCCGGCATGGTCTGCTTTTTGTGATCACTTCTGGGTAACACTAAGTCACAGCCTTGAGATGGCATAGCAGAGCTGATTGCAAGTAAAGTGCAAAACCTCAGATTTTGGAAATATTTCTATACTTCACATCACTATGAAAAATAGATTTTAAGCTAATGTTTAAATGTTTTCTGAAAATTTCACACTTTGTTCTATAAACACGTATTGAAATGTCATCTTACCTTGTGGGTGATGTGCATGTTTTTACTTTTTGGCAGCATGTGAATCCGAAGAAGCAAACAATAGGTAATTCTTGTAAAGCCTGTGGCTATCGAGGCATGCTTGACACACATCATAAACTCTGCACATTCATTCTCAAAAACCCACCTGGTAAGTATAACAATAAACTTCCCAGGTCTTAATCTCAAGCCAGTAATTGTTGTAAACAAAAGTAGATTCTGTTACACAGTCAAAATATGAGGAAGTAATACTCCTTCTGTTGTTTATTGGGCTGAAGACTTCACCAGGGGCCTTACCTCAAGCTGAAGTGGCCTTGAGCTTTGCAAGCAACACTCTGTGACAGATTATCAAAATAGTCTGGCACAATTTGAGCTTGCTACAGCAAGAAAGTCTAACCTATTCCGGCACTCTCTCTATGAGACAGCCCGTTATATAGACTTAAACAGTGTTGACTGTTGGGTGAGTACAGAGACCTCGGTGTTCTCTGTCATATTATTTTCTGCCTGGTTTTGTTCTCTGGGAAATTGTAGAGTGTGGATTTAATCGAGGAAGCCCCTTAGAATTAGCATTTTGGATTTTCTGAGGAATCAATAGCAAGAAATGTCTTCGATTGTGTTACAAGCTGTGGAACTAAATTTTTATTGCCCTGCAGAGAATAGTGACAGTGGTACCGGAAAGAAAGAAAAGGAAAAGAAAAACAGAAAGGGCAAAGACAAGGAAAACGGCTCAGTGCCCAGCAGTGAGACACCACCCCCACCGCCCCCGAGTGAAATGAGCCCCCCGCCTCGGGCTGTGGAAGAGGAGGAGGATGAGGACTGGGGGGAGGACACAACTGAGGAGGCGCAGAGGCGCAGGATGGACGAGATCAGTGACCACGCCAAAGTCCTGACGCTCAGTGACGATCTGGAGAGGACCGTCGAGGAGCGTGTGAACATCTTGTTTGATTTTGTTAAGGTGTGAAATGCTCTTAATCCACAATGAGCTTCAAGCCAGCCTTTGCCTTTTTAGATGTTTATTACTATCAATTGGGTAATTGCTAAGTAACTTTATCTGTGGTATCTTGAATACTCTACTGCAAGGCTTATTTTCAGTTTTTCTTCATTTATTTAAGAAGTTTTTGGAGGGGGATTCCAGATCCTATTTTTAGGAATTGTGTATCATTTAAAAGTCATAAATTAGATTGGAAAAAAGTCAGGAGAGCAGGTACTGTTGGGTATGGCTAGCCTAGTGAGATATGCTTGCTTTTCACTGAACTGTTTGCATCTTTGTTTTTACAGAAAAAGAAAGAAGAGGGCCTCATTGACTCATCTGATAAAGAAATTGTTGCTGAAGCAGAAAGACTAGATGTAAAAGCCATGGGCCCTCTTGTTCTGACTGAAGTTCTTTTTAACGAGAAGATTAGAGAACAAATTAAGAAATACAGGCGCCATTTCCTCAGAGTAAGCAAGTTGTTTTATAGCCATGGAGATTGCAGCTGTGTGACTGGAACGGCCTTCATTGTGCTTTTGCTCATTCTTAGCCATTGTTACATTGACCCAGCCTATCGCCTGTGAATGGCTACAAACACTGCACGTTGGCTTTTATACATAGCATTGTATAAAAGCCTCTTTTTTTCATGTGACTGGAGATTGAAGCCAGAGCTTTGGCACTTGGCTGCATTCTGGGTCCTTTATAAATTTTAAGATTGGGTCTCAGCAAGTTGTAGGTTGCACAGGCTGAGCTCCAACTTGCATTCTCCTAAAGTGTTGGGCTTCCAAGTGTGTGTGACACCATTGCCAGATGTGTATGGACCTTGTCAAACCATTGAATGGGCTGTATCTTAAAAACTTTCTTTGTGGTGCCAGGGATAGCACTCAGTCTCACATCTGCTGGGCAAGTGCTCTTGACAACTGAGCTGCATTTCCCATAAGAAACAATCTTAAGGAATGAGTGTATTTGGATATTGAAATTGCCAGCTTAAAACGTGAAAAAGCTTCTAATCCCAAATTATCTACTTGCAGTTCTGTCACAACAACAAGAAAGCTCAGCGGTACCTTCTTCATGGTTTGGAGTGTGTGGTGGCCATGCATCAAGCTCAGCTCCTCTCCAAGATCCCACATATCTTGAAGGAGATGTACGATGCGGACCTTTTAGAAGAGGAGGTCATCATCAGCTGGTCAGAAAAGGTGAGGGGTACTAAGCAGACCGTTGAGGGTCAGAAGTATTGAGACAGTTTTGGGGATATGAAGGGACTTCACACCCTTAGAAGTCTTCCCTAAAAGTACCATATGAACTTTGTTTAGGCCTCTAAGAAGTATGTTTCAAAAGAACTTGCCAAAGAGATTCGTGTCAAAGCGGAACCATTTATAAAATGGTTGAAGGAGGCAGAGGAAGAATCTTCTGGTGGTGAAGATGATGAAGAAGATGAAAACATTGAGGTAAACTGAGGAAGGAGTGCTTGAAATTCAGGTTTGGGAGCAGTAATGTAAAAATGACAGTTTGGAATATTTCTAAATTCAGGGTTAAACTACAGTAAAATAGAGCCTCGGTAATTGCAAGCTAATCACAATAGTAGAGTTATGGAATCTTACTCCCGAAGTTGACCTAGTAAAAATACCAAAGCTGTGCTCTAACCTCAGTGCTCTGGCAGAGTGAGGTGTAAACAGTGCAAGATTGCAGCTTTGAGCGTAGCCTGAGTATGTGAAAGAGACCCTGTTGCATGGAGACTTTATCTCTTTATTTGGGTTTTTCATGAGTTTTGTGAAGAACAGTAACTGTTGGGCATGGTGGCCTGTGCCTGTAATCCCAGCACTCACCCAGCGGCCAGGCTTGAGGCCCCTAAAATTTCCATGTCTTGTTTTGTATAATTCACACAACCATGGTATAAATTTAGGTTCTTTCAGAAATAAAAAGGTGTTTATCACTCGCCAAAGAAGATGATAGAACCTACGTTGAACCCTTGGATTTAATTTTCTTCTATGAAATCATTTCTTCCACCAGGTGGTTTATTCAAAAGCTGCCAGTGTGCCGAAAGTTGAAACTGTGAAGTCTGACAACAAGGATGACGACATTGATATTGATGCCATTTAACAGGATAGGTGCAACCTAGCTAACAGTGTAATGCTGCAAATCGTTCTCCATTATCCGCCAGAAGTGCAACATGTATGTGCAGAAGCTAAAATGGCTTAACATCGTGCTACACTTTATACTAGAAATCTGTTACTGTGAGTGGTCTGTAACTAAGCCCAGTGAGACACCTAGGGAGTCCATACACATCAGTGAGCAGATGTAGTTTGCTTATTTATAGCATGTTTTCTTTGAAAAAAACTAGTGGTGGACATGTTTGGATCACATTAATACAGTTATAAAAATAAAGATTTGATTTTGGTCACTCTTGAGATTTTGGGCTCTGAATGACACTAAGTAATTGGCTCCGTTTTAAGACGTCACACCATCACTTATGCTGATTGGGTCCTGGAGCCTGGTAGGTTGTGCTAAGCCTGAGATCACCAGGATGTCGAGCAGAGGAGAAACAAACTTGGGATCATTCTCTAAAGGTGTTCAGGAAGAGCTCTCTTGATCACTAGCCCAAGTTGGCCTATGGTAATTAGGAAGCCAGTGTAGCATCTTAGCTGAGAAGTAAAAGTGACCTCAGTGTCCTGTAAAGAGCAAATTTTGAAGCTTGGGATTGTGGTTTTCCTGTTTATGTACACTTGTTCCAGTTGTCTTCAGAGTCAGATGGGTTGCACATAAAGATGAGCGAGAGAAACTACCAATTTGTGTATGGAGTACTCCTACTGAGAAAATTCAGACTTTCAGGTGTGACTAAACTTTAATGATTCTTGGGGAAACAGGTGCACTTAATTTAGCAAAAGCTGAGCGTAGTTTCTCAGCTTTTATCCTTAAGATTTAAATTATAATTTCAAAATGTTTATATTGTATCCTGTGTTGTGTGGGGTTTTTTTTCTCTGATATTAAGGTTTATTCTTCAATGCCTTTTACTTTTGGACATGTAGCTTAGCCACTTTACATTTTGGTTGCTATTTTGTCAAAATAAGTGTTATTTTGTTAAGCTTGGACACCCCCCCCATGTTTTAATTAAAGAGAAATGAAGCTAAAAGCATACTTTTTGGTGTAAGACTTGGGATGTTCTTTACTTCACAGTAGATGGAGCTGGGCACCTGAGGAGTCTGGATGGTGGCCACTGAATGTGGGTAACAAGGCAGTACTCGAGTGTGTGAATTCCTGCTTCCCAGTTAGCCAATGTAAATCCACTTGCTAGGGGTTTAGACCATGTTTTGAGTAATCTTTTCTTTAAGAAAATTTGCATTTACTCCTTCCCACAAAAGCTGAACTCTGGAAGTCAAGAGTACATGTGGTTAATTCTGTGTGGAGCCCTGGCTCACATTATCGCCTCTTGTTACTTTGTGATCCATCTCAGATCTTAACAAATGTGTATGTAAATGTTTTTTCACATTGAAATTATAAGATATTTGATAAAAATAAAACTTGTTAGCTTGCTGTTTTAGGGTATTGAGAGTTAAGGATCTCATGAAGAGAATTGCTCTCCATCGGCCCTCTGACAGGTTCTGGTGAGGGGCAAGAGTGGCAGGTGTCCGGGGATGTGCCTGCCAGGACAAGGCGCTCTTGGAAGTGCATTTTCCTCAGCCCCAGATTGTTGCCATGAGGCCCCCTTGTGTGCTCACCCCGCAGTGCCAGGCTGCTGAGAGCCTGCTTGCAGGCAGGGCTGCAGCTTCCTCTTGGAAGGGAAGTGTGTCATCTTTGAAACACTGGGTGGGGCCTTAAACCAGATGCCATCCAGAGCTGGACTTCAGGGGGTTAGAAATGGTCTTGATTTGTTCACAGCTTATCATAATAGAGTAATCCTTTACTTTGTTCTAAATGGGTTGTCTTAAATTTATTTTTCTGTTTAAAACAGCTACATTACTTGATTAAAATACTTAAAAATTAAATTTGGTCTCTGCATTAGTATGAAACTTTTTTTATAGTGCGATCAGAACATGGAACCCATCCTGTCTTGTAGCTGCCAAGTTTATATTGGATGTTCCTTCTGCAGGGGTCATTGTCTGCCCTGCACACAAAACGTTAGTTGCAGTGGGTCGCTGGCTTCCTTAGCTTGGTCTTGGTTCTGGCCATTGCACAGGCTGGCTGAACTGTAAGTTTGCATCCATTTTGTTCTTGCTTGGAAAAAATGTTTTGAGGTGCTTTGCTCGCAGTTGTGCTGCTTTTCCTGCCTCAGCCTCACTCATGCTAGACTAAATAGGCATGTGCCACCTGGCTTTAGTTCTTGCAGATTTAAGACTTCAAACTGGTAAATGGGATACAGCACAGGTCTTGAGAAAGATGGAGTGAAGCTGTTTTTTGAATGGGTCCTTCTGCAGTTGACAAAGGCGGGTGGATAACCTGGTCCTCCAGGGCAGAAGATACTTTCAGTCCTTGGTTTGTCCTGAGAAGTGGGGTACTGCAGTGGAGCCCAACTGGCCTCCAGTATACGAATCACTGACTCAGAAAGCCCTGGACTCAGGAAAGTTGACCTCTGTTAAATAGGTTTTTGGGTCACTGTAAAGTCTGTTTTCTGTTAGTCCTCACTGGTCCTGTGTACAGGAGTTATTTCAAGGTTTATCGTCGTCCAGTCACTGCAGTGACAAAAAACTGGCTAACTTTTACAAGAACTACACAGTCAGTGGCCAGGCGAAGTAAGACCACCCTGTAATCTCAGGAGGCTGAGGCCAGGAGCATCTCAAAGAGGTCAGCCCAAACAGTATGATGAGACCCTATCTCAAAAAACTACAGTAAAAAAAACATGAAGATGTAGGTTGTCACTGCAGACAGTCCTTTTCATGTAAAGTATTTGTAGCGTAACTCAACCTGGCAATATTTGAAGTAATCCAAGACTGCTAAACTGATCTGCGTTGTGAGCCCTTTACCTCTTTTGGCCCCAGAGGGAGGGGTGCTGGGAGTAGTGTGCACTCCACTTCCCCTTGAGGAGCAGTCGTGAGGGTGCTCCTCAGATGAGCCTGAAACTCAGGTCAGTCTGCTGGGAGGAGGGCCGTGTCCCCTGGTCTGCAGGCTGGCTGCTCTGAAGCTCATGACAGCTGGAAAGTTGGCAGCCCATGTGAGTGCTGGCGTGGCCACAGGAGTTGCCGTCCTTGCCTAGACTTGGGACAGGTGGGTCCAGGTCAGCCAGAGCTGGCCTTGGGGCTTTCATTCAGCAGGGTTAGGGGTGAGTATTACCAGGCCTTGCATGCTGTGTGGGTCTCCGTCTCGAGCTGGAAGCCTCCGGGACCATGATGTTGGGCAGTGAGGTGCCTTGGGCCTCCCGTGCTCCATGCACCTTGATGGCAGTGCCTGTGCTGAAGACCACAGAGAGCAGCTGAGAGGCAGAACCCACTGGCAGGGACGCAGTGGCTGTGGCCTTGGCCTTGAGTAGCCCCAGATGTGCCAGAGGTGGTTGCTGTCAAACTTCAATATGTGGCAATACCACATGAGCCCAGTGGGTGGCCGTGGGCAGGCCATATTCCCTGAGCATGGAATAGCTGTGAGCAGCTGTGGTCAGTGCCATCCCAGCCTCCTGGCATGCCAAGGCCCCAGTGGGTATGCTAAACTGAGAGACTCCTACCTTGCTGGCAGAGGGCAGCCATGGGTAGTGCGAGGGAAGGGTGCCCCTGATGTGTCACCCAGCAGAAGGTGGGCCTGGAAGCAGCCTTGATTCGTCAGAAAAGAGTCTGCTTTGCCACTGAGGGCTCCTCAGGGAGGCAGCCTGCCTGCTAATCGGAAGGGGTCGGGAGAGGGGGTGTGTGCCTGGGAGGACCCCAGCTCAGCCCAAGCCAGCACTTCCCAGCAGACCCTCAGTGCCCCAGTACCCTGGTACCCAGCCATGTGAGCCGACCTGGGGAGCGGTCACAGTGGGGCCAGACTGTACAGGGGAACACAGTAGCTCCAGAGGTCCTGAGGGTGGGAGGCTGAAGCTGAAAGGACTGCGAAGGAGAAATATCTCGGGCAGGGTGCCGTCCACAGTACTCCTTGGGCCTGTGCCCGCCTGGGCCCCCTCAGGCCCCCCTCACTGACTCCAGACTCACCTGCTCCCAGGCCGCAGGGGATGCTGGGAGGACTGGGTCACAGGAGAGGCAACCCTGGAGCTGGCTCCCGGGATGGACAGGAGTGGCTCTCAGTACCATTCAGAGCTTCAGGGCTTTCCTCGGCTGATGGAAAGGCCTGGGTTGGCCCAGCTGTGCTGCTGGGAACTGGAGGCCGGCAGAGCAGGCTCACGGGGGAGCTAGGCCCGGCTGGCCCTTGCTTTTCTGCCTTGGCTTGCTGACCACTGTGATCACTGCCCCAGGCTCCAAGATGACAGACGAGTGACCATGGACCAAAACCTCTGAAGTTGTATGGCCAGATCTCAAGTTGGTCACCTCACTCTGTCACAGCACCAGGAAGCTGCCCAGGTCAAGGGAGAAGGGGTGCAGAGAGACACACCTGCGGGGACCAAGTCCAGGGCCTCCTGGGCTGAGGCTGGGGTGGCCGCAGGCCACAGGGCAGCTCCTGTGGAAGTGAGAAGTGACTGGAGTGGCCCTGTGTGGCTCCACCCTGGCAGCATATGGAGGAAGATGGGCTGGGCTCTAAGTGCCCTAGAGCCCAGGCAGGCTGGGTCCCAGATGGAGAGATGCTCAGGCCCAGCCCGGCCCAGCTCCAAGGGCAGCAGTACAGCCTCCCTTCCTTGCCGCCAGGGCGCCCTGTCAAGTACCTCCCCCGAGGCCAGCGCCCAGGAGGGGACCCTCAGCGGTTCAAGGTCTGAGTGACTGTAGGACTTTGTTGTGACTTGCAGGTTGCAGGTTCAGGGCCCTCAGATGGGACCATAGATCCTCTGTGTTAACCAAGTTCTAATGACACATTCTGGAGGAGGCGGAAACTGTTAGGGTTACCAGGGAGGGTGGAGAGGAGCACAGGATTTTTAGGCTGGTGGAGCCACTCTTTTTTTTCAGAGGAGGGGGATAGTGTTTATTTTTAAAATTATTTTTGCTATTTTTTTACAGACAGGGTCTTCCTATATAGTTCAGGTTGGCCTTGAACTCACGTTATAGCCGAGGCTGGCCTCAAACTTGCAGCAATCCTCCTGCCTCAGCCTCCCAAGTACTGGATAATAAGCCTGTGCTACCATGCCTGGCCTGGTGGAGCAGCTGAGTGTCATTATATGCGTGGCCAGCACCCATAACCTTAGTGTGCACCCTGCTCCTGTCGCTCACCCAAGGTGAAGTGCAGCACTCCAGAGGGTGCTACAGCTGTGGTGTGGGAGCATATGGGTACTTCTGCTGCATTTTGTATTGAACCTAAAACTTGCTTTTTAAAGAGCACTTTTTTTTTTTGAAAGAAGGGCTTGTTATGCAGTCCAGGGTGGCCTTGAACATAAAGCAATTCTACTGCTTCAGCCTCTTGAGGGCTGGGATTACAGGCATGTATTACCACACTCAGCTTAAAAAACAAAAAACTACAACAAAAACTTCAGGTTTTTTGTTCTTTTTTTCCAGAAAAGAGAGAACCTACACATGAAAAAGCCAGAAGACCTGAGAGTGAGCTGTAATAAGCCAAAACACATTTAACACGCTAATGAGATTAGCCTATGAGGTGAAGACAGGCATAACACCTTTCCTTTTTCCTTGCAAGGGGATCTCACTATGTCCGGGTCTCACACTGCTGGGCTGCAGTGGTCCTCTTGCCTTGGTCTCCTGGGTAGACATGCCACCTCACCCCGTTTTGTAAGCTCCAGTGCTTTCTAAGTCTAGCAGTGTGGTGTTTATAAGAACATCAGCCAAGGGGTAAAAAGCAAGTCAAGAGAAATGATAGAAAAATGCTACTGTAGAGTATCCTTCACTAACAGAGGATAGCTTTTAGGAGCTCTGACGAAAGAGATATTTTGAGGGTTTTTTTTTTGTACTGAGAACTAAACTCAGGGCCTTGTGCTTGCTAGGCAAGCACGGCACCACTGAGCTACATCCCCTAAAAGAGATTTTTAACAAAAAGAAATTGGAGGGGCTGGGGATATAGCTCAGTGGAATAAGCGCCTGCCTAGCAAGCGCAGGGTCCTGAGTTCGATCCCCAGTACCGCAAAAAAAAAAAAAAAAAAAGAAATTGGAATAAAAATTGTACAAAATGATGAAATGCTTGATACATAAAAAATAACAGTTCTGGTGGGGCATGATGGTGCACACTTGTAATCTCAGCACTCAGGAAGCAGAGGCAGGAGGACTGCTACAAATGCAAGGCCAGCCTGGGCTACATAGTTCCAGTACAGCCTGAACTATACAGGAGACCCTGCCTCAAAAAACAGTAACAACAAAAATAGCTCTAGCTAGATGTGGTGGTACAGGCCTGTAATCTTAGCATCTAGGATGCTGAGGCAGGAGTACCCCAAGTTTGAGCCCATTAAGTAGTGGACAACTTAATGACATTGCAGGATACCATCTCAAAATAAAAACACAAAGAGGTGGGCCTGGGGATGCAGCTCAGTGGAAAGGCCCTATGTTCAATCTCTGGTGTCAAAAAGAAAACAAATTCTAGCTAGAGCTCAGTGGTAGAGCAGTTGCTTATTGTGCAGCATGCACAGCGCCCTAGTTTATGCCTCCAGTGCTGTGCAAGAGAGAACAATCTGACTGCACCTGGTAAAAACCCTGAAAATGTCAAGCAAAACCTAAGAGAAGCACTGCAGTGAAAGGTGCAGCACACCACCACTGTGCTGCAAACTGTGAACTGACACCACAAAGTCCAGCCAGGTGGAGCACCCAGAGCTCCACAGGCCCGCCGATCTCCCAGAGATGGCACAGCTGTGACACAGCTGCAGTTGGCCCACAGCACGGTTGGGAGTGTAAGACCAACATGTACAACCTAGCAAGATGCTGTCTTCCAGCCGAGAAAAGGAAAAGGGCTGGGGGTGCAGCTTGCGCTCCCTGGATTCAATCCCCAGGACCTGAAAAAGCAAGACAACGCACACCTGTGTCCTATGCCAGCCGGTTCCCTCTTAGGGAATCCACACCCAGGAGAAACACCAGCGCGCTCTCCCAAGCTAAACAGCAATGAGCACCACGGCAGAAGGGTGAACAGTGGCACTGTGCTGGTAAGCAAGGCTCTCACCAGGAGGCCACAGTGAGCCACTGGTGCATGCACAACATTCATGAACCTCCAAGGCACTCGGCTAAACCTGGCAGGGGGAATGTGCCGGCCCGACTCTCATGGGGCCCTAGAGCTGCTGCTCTCGTCCTTGGTGCAGCACCCAGCAGCAGGGTTGCTCTTGACATGGGTGGGTGGCGCTCTGTGAGAAAAGGCACACAAACTTCCCAGAGTGACTGTGAGATTCCCCCTGGGTAGAGGGTCCCATAGGAATTCGTACTTGTCAAAAATTTGCTCATCACATTGCATGTCAGTTTTACTTTATCTTATTTTATTTTTTTTTTAGTTTTACTTTAAAAATATCAAATATTTCACTGCAGTTAGCGTACACATGTGAGAGGGTTTAGGCATGAAGTAAATGGAGGTCTGCAGCAATCTTTAAAATGATGCAAAAGAGATGGAGGGAGAAAGGGGAGGAGAGCGAGAGGGAGGAAAGAGCGTAAAGTAGCAAATGGCACAGTGGTGGTAATCCCCTGGTCACTCCCAATTTCATAATAAAATGTTGGAAAATATTACTAGTCTGACAGAAATCAAATGCACCTTTGTAAGAGGGCAAGCTCAGCCAACTTCTCTTGATGATTGAAATAACAAATGAACTTCAAGAAAAATCCAGTTGTGTAGTGGCCCGAGCCTGTTATTCCAGCTCTCAGGAGGCTGAAACAAGAAGATCACAAGTTCAAGACTGGCCTGAACTACATAGACGCTGTCACAACCCCCCACACACACGCACACCCCGCAGGACTGAACCCTCTCTTCAGATGCCACTTCATGTGAGCTGGTGTGCTCGTGGTTAGCTGTCCATCCTGGGGCGGGTGACTGAGGAAAGCTCAGAGGAACATTTACTGGGCTCACAGAGCAGAGGTTGAGTCAGGGTGAGCAAGCTCCACAGCTTGCAGGTTGAGGCGGGGCTGAGCAGAGCCGAGCTGCCCACCTCATATTGTCTGGAAGCAAAGAAGAGCCCAGGGCAGGAGCCCAGGGTCCCCGCCCATTAGTCAGGGCCCACCTCCTGTTCCCGTCTCCTCCCAGTAGTTCACCGAATTACGACATCACAGCTAAGGCTGTTGGTCCCGTCATCTCCCAAGCCCATGAGCAACCCAGCGTGTAGTGCAGGACGTTTCAGGAACATCCAATCCAAAGCACAAGAAGGTAAAAGCCGGGTGTGGTGATGCACACCTGTAACCCCAGCAGTCAGGAGTCTGGCGCAGGAGGGTCGCTGCAGTTTGATGCCAGCCTGAGATACATCTTCAGGCCCTGTCTCACAAAACCAGAGAGAGAAAGAAAGAGGGGGATAGAAATAAATTTTTATTTTATTTTTTTGAGACAGGGTCTCACTGTGTAGCTCAGGCTAGCTTTGAACTCATAGCAATGCCTCAGCCTCCCGAGTGCTGGGATTACAGATGTGTGCCACCACACCTGGCTAATTTTTTAAAAGCACAAAAGAAATATTGGCAAAGATGTGGAGAAATTGGAACCCTCCTATGCTGCTAGTGAGAATGTAAAATGCTCCAGCTCATGAGGAAAATAGTTTGACAGCTCCTCACAATGTTGAACAGGGTTAGCCCTGGGCCTAGGAGTAGGAACTCCTAGGAGTAGGTATATACTTGAAACTCTAGGAGTAGGTATATACTTGAAAGAATTGAAAATAGACATTCACACAAAAATTTGTGCACAGATGTTCACAGCAGCACCTTTCACAATAGGTATGAGGCAAGCACAGCCCAAAGGCCGTCAGCGGTAGAGGAGCAGACTGTGGGACACCTGTTTCTCAGGCATAGAAAGGGCACAGGGGCAATGCCTGCTCCGACATAGACGCATCTCAGAGGCACGCTACGTGGAAAAGGCCAGGCTGGTGTGGTGCTGCAAAGAGCTGCGATCCCAGCGCTCGGGGGGCTGAGGCAGGAGGACCACAGAGCTCGAGGGCCTGGATTACATAGTGAGTTCAAGGTCAGCCTGGATCATATAAAGAGACCTGGTCTCAAAAAAAAAAAAAAAAAGGAAGAAGCCAGAAGAGAAAGGGCTCACAGTGTAATTCCCTTCATGTGAAGTAACCAAAACAGGTCAATCTACAGAGGCAGAGGGCAGATTGGTGGTTGCCAGGGTGGAAGGGAACGGAGGGAAGTTGATTGCTCAATTGGCCCAGCGTTTCCTTCCAGGTGACCAAAGTGTTTTGAGACCAGATGCTGGGTTGGGGGCATTGCACAATGTTGTGTGCTGTGCGCTGTGTTCACTTTTTTGTTTTATTTTATTTTATTATTATTATTTTTTGTCTTTTTCAGACAGGGTCTCACTATGCAGTTCAGGCTGGCCTTGAGCTCACTTTGTAGCCCAGGCTGGCCTTGAACTTACAATGATCCTCCTGCCTCAGCCTCCCGAGTGCTGGGATTATCGGCGTGCATCACCACGCCCAGCTGTGCTCACTTTAAAATGGTCAGTTTTACTAATAAACAAAAAAGATATATCATATTTTCCCCAAAATATGGCCTATGCTAAAAGTAAGCCCTAACATGATTTTCAGGATGTTGGTAATACTGTATAAGCCCTACCCCCAAAATAAGCGCCAGCTAAGACCATCAGCCAGATGGATGCATTTAGTATGTCTGAAGCAACCCACAGTGGATGTGTTGGATTATAAAATAATATGTAATTAAACATAAATAATATTTACATTAATACTTAAATGATAATGTAAATTACAATTAAGTATTTGTAAATACTGTAGCATGTGCCTTTCGACAAGGGGCAAACACTTATGTAAACAGATGAACTCAGATGACTGCCAGGTAACCAGTCGGAGTGCACACACCATGTGTGAATAACATGCGCCCTTAATAACAAAGGGCCCAATCTGAACCTTCATACTTCAATACGTCGTGTTACAACGGACATAATGCACTCGTGTGAAGTAAAGAAACATTCGCAGAATGCTGGCGTCTTCAATTTTTCATCGCTTTGTGTGGACCACTATTCTTAGCTGTCATCATTTTTGTTACCACCGCTGCCCCGGAAGCCTTCCATGAACGCTTGACTTAATGGAAAC
>PVLD010027449.1:0-20775 GCA_004027595.1 Dinomys branickii | reverse complement strand
AAACAAGCAAACACCCCCAGAATAGCCTCATGATCCCTTTGAGAAGATAACATTTCTCCGTTAAGTAAAATATTGAGTAGAGAATCGGGTGGGGCAAGAGTGTATACAGGGTTCCTTACAATATTGTGTCACCGTTAAACCCACACTTCCCAGGAGAGCTCCCCGCAGCCATGCGTGGTGTTCTGTTGCTGCTGGGGAGCCCTCCCTCACTTCATAAGTGGCCGCGTCAGCCACTTCATTACTTCTCCTGAAGTGCTGACATCTGTGTATAATGCCATCTAAGGGCACCCTCCTATCGTTGCTGCACATTCTGCTCCTCAGGAATTCTGTCTTTACTGAGGGTCTGAGCTTAAGTGTACAAGCCACTGTCTGTATTTTCCTCTAAAGTTCTGGTCCTCAAGGGGATTTGTTGAAGCCACTTAATTTGGGTAGCCAAATTCCCCTGGGTGAAAACAGGGAAAGAAAGCAGATGTGTCCCAGGTAACTGCTAGTGTTTAAATTCCTTTCATTCTGGTGGAGTCCTGTGTTCTAAAATGCAGTGCCCACTGCCCACACCTCCTTTGTGTTCAATTTCAGGATACCAGAAATGTCATTGCTTATTTCCCTGAAGCCCGCTGGTATGATTACTACACGGTAAGTTTTCTTATGCTTTATCTAAGTGATGGAAATGTGTAAACAAATGAGTTAGACAGTTCTCATGGTAAACACTGGCCCTGGATCTGCCTGCTGTGTGGCCTTGCATAAATCACCTTTAACACTGTAACTTTGATTTTGTTACTGGTATATGGAGAATGACCATCCACTCATGTAAATGTTGTAAAAGAAACATGAAGCTTCTCTCTGAGGGCCTGTGTTGTCTCGAGCGGTCTCTGCTTGAGAGTCTGTATGTTTTCTTGTAACATGTCTATTCACAGTGTTGTATAATGACAGACACTAGTAAACGCTTAAAATTTTGGTATGAGGTTTAGTTTATGCTTATTTCTTTTTACTGCTGTATGTTCCCAAGTATGCAGTTTCTATCTTTATTAAATACTTTTTTCTATCACGTAGATGTTGAAAGAAGTGTTGTCCTATATGAGGACCTAAGATCAGGAATGCATGAGGCAATGTAGAGAAGGCACGCAGAAGTGTGGGTACTGACCTTTGCTAGTCTCACCAGCGCACACGTGTTTCTCCATGCGGAGCGCACAGAAGCTGTGTTGTGTAGGTTCTAGTGTGGTACGAGGCCCATAGACCACTTGGATAACAAGTTCTTTGGCTGCGGCTTCACGAAGGTCCCTGGTGGCACACAGATAAGTCAGAGTGTGATTCTTGAGGAAGGGAGAAAGGAGATGTGCCTACCCTCCAACCTGCCTCCTCTTCTGACTTTCTGAGTAGGCAAAGGTAGAGGCCTTAAAGTTCAGCAGTATGAGAAGAACAGAGCACCCGCAGTCCCAGTGATCCAAACTGTAGCAGCGGAATTGGATGAACAGCTGCACAAAAACCATGGAAGTGGCTTTCGTCCTCTTCTGTGTCCTGTGGAGCCCTGGTTCTGTTTGTCACCAATTCTTTGTTACTAGGCTGTCTCTCCTTAGGCTGATAGTAGGTTATGATTGCCTGATGCTTTCCATGCAGGGCTCTCCGGGGAGAGAGCAACCTACGTCCTTTAAGTGACCTTAGTCTTGGTTTTGAGAACATTTGGCAATGTGTGGAACTAATTTTGTTAGTAACATTGTTGCAGGGACACATGGATTTTTGCTGGTGTATAGTATATTAACACAGAAGATGCCGCTAAACATGGAAAATCACAGAGTTCTCAAAACAGAGACTTTTCTAGCCTCAAATTTCAACAATGCTGACATTTACACACCCTGGTATATTTGAAAAAGTGTGGAAGAATAGTCCCTTAGGATGAGGTTTATTATTCAAGTTTATAACTCACATATGAGATAAAATAACGGTGTCTCACGTAAAGGCAGATATATTCATTTTAAGATAAGGACATGTAAATTAACAGCTCACTTTGCTTGTTCTTGTGAAGCAGGAGCCATAGGTTTTGTAGGCAGGTGGGGCAGGTAAGGTAGGGTGGGGGTGTACCCAGGGCAGTCAGTGGCAGTGGAGAGTCAGTAGACCTTGGTGAAAAGGAAGGTCTAGGAATGTCTTTGTGGAGATTGCATCAGATGTCAACAAGAAGTGAATGAAGAATTTGTTCAGCTTGTACAAGTGGTCTGTGACACAGAAACAGGCTGTTCTGTGAAGGTGGGCTGTGATTTGTCCTGGCACCTTGTGTAGTATGTGCTATAGAAATCCTTCAAAGACAACTCATACAATAGCAAAACCAGATGCCACTCACCTGCAGAGTGTGTGCAGAACATTTACTCACAGATATGTGATGAATGATGAAGAACAGGCAGCAAGTTCAGAGAGGTAGACGAGATGTCTGCCAAATGCACTGAGAGGGAGATGTGTGTCCTGTCTCTCATGCTCTCTTTTAATTCTGCCCACAGGGTGTGGACATTAATGCAAGGGGACAGTGGAAGGACTTGGCAGCCCCTCTGGACCACATTAATCTTCACGTGCGTGGGGGCTACATCCTGCCCTTGCAGGAGCCTGCGCGGAACACTCACCTCAGGTGAATGATGGACCAGGGCCCTGCTTTGCATGCTGGTGAAGCACTCTGATTTGTAACAAATGCCATGAAGGCCTTAATTATCATGCTCAGGTGCAAAACAATTTTACTAAAAACTTGTCTTCTTTATCTTTTTATTTGCTTTTGTTTTCACCATTTCCAAGCATTTCTTTCCCCTTTTCCATCTCTATCTGTTGAGAAGATGCTAAAGATGTGGAAGGACCATGAAGGCTGTTGAGCAGCCTGTGTGTTGGATGCATGTTGGGAGATGTCATCAAATTCTCTCTGTATGTCCCTTGGTCTCTTCTCATGAATCTTTTTATCTGCAGTTTTACCCTGATGGGTTTTGAGAGGCTCTAGTCCCCATTCTTAAGGCCTCTGAATTTCACAAACGCATTGACAGAATAGTAAGTCCTCCTGGTTTTTCTCGTCCCGTTGTGATTTTAACACTGAAATCTTCAAACCTTGAGAAGACTCACACTTGTAGGCACACAGTGTCAAGTGGTCTTTCTGCCTGCCTTAGGCAGCCACACATCCTTGCTTCTCCCTTCTTGCTTTTCTCATTTTTGTTCTTATGCAGTCAAGACCCACTGTCCCTCCTCCTAGCACCTCACATCCCATTCCTTTTCTCACAGTAACATTTCTTTTTTGTGACTCAAAACTGTGTTCAAAGATTCTTGCTGTAAACCCAAGTCCCCGCATATGTTGCTGATGTTTCTTTTAGAGCAAAGATTGAGACTTCTTATGTACCATTTGGATACCAAAGTTTGAGACTTCATGTGTACCTAAGAGGTATGGATTTAAATCTTTGCCAATGAATGTAGAGCTCTATTGTTTTTAATAAACTGAGACTTCTTGAAAGGTTAGAAGTCTTTTTCTTTGAATCTCCCTTACTACCTTAATTTTTGAATTACAGACTTTTAATGAAAATATGCCTAAATGCAAAAACAGTGGTTTCTTCTACTCTAGTGTTCAAGTCAGGCTGTTCTGTGCACTGAAAACAAAACTAACCTTTTAAAATGAAAATCTTAACATGTCTGCTTTATCACTAGGACATTCAGAGCCACTATAATCAGTGTCCCAGTTGAACTTAGTAACTGTCTCCTGTAATACCTCAGCATGCAAGCTGACTAACTATGCCCAAACATGCTGTTTCCCAATCCATCCCATTCATTGATGTATTTGGGTCTCTGCCCTCATTTCCCTTTTCAACAGGCCCAGGGCCCTCAGCTTCTGGGAAAGCCCTTTACTGCTGATACAGAGCTCAGTCTCTGTGTATACCGAATGGTACAAGTTAAGCTCAGATTTCCTCTGCATTAAATTTTCTCAAATTCTGCCAGCAGTGGGAGTGCTGGCTCTTTAAAGGTTCAGGTCATTTTAAACTGTATTTTGTTCATAGTGGAGTTTCACTGTTTGAGTTCTATGTACTTGCTTGTGGCTTCATGTAGAATTAGTTGGTGACATTTAGATTAAGTAGGAAAAGATTTATTCTTATAGTGGAGAACAAAAGAACCCTTTTGAAATAGTTTGGAGACAAATTCTTGGTGTTCCCATTTCCTCCCCTTAGCTATGGGTGCCGCCCTTTGTCCCTGTCATCACATAAAAACAAGGGTGAGGGTAGTGCCTCTGCAGTGGTTTCCATGCTTCTCCCTTAGTAGCAGCAAGTGCCTTTGGCATTTTAAGTCTCCACTTAGGAGCAAGCACTGTACTATGATAAGGAAGCAAGGGTGTGGTCAGGTCCAGTGTCTCTGTGTCCCTAAGCTCTTGCTTAGGAAGAATTTCAAGTTCAACTTTTTTTTGAGGGATTGTGAAAGCTTTAAAGTGTCACATTTCCCTCCTCAGGAAATCGTTGATTGCCGCAACTGCATTCTAACAGTGAGTCAGGGCTTCTGCTCCTCTCAGACCCTGTGCCTTATATATGTAGCCCCTCTGCCCCTGTGTCTTTTCAGTCACGGTTATTTCATGCTCTGTGTTGAAAATTCTACTCTCTGAAGTCCTTGCAAGAATATAAATGTACAGTTGTTTATTTTGACTAATTTTCATGGACTTGTTGCTTGTGTTTTTAGTGATACTTTGCTTTTCAAATGTAGTGATAATAAGGGCCCAGAGGCGGGTCCCCTTCCTCCAGAGGTGATTTGCTTTCTCGTTGGTTGCAAGCCAGTGGGACTGCTGCCAACTTAGTATCATATGAGCTTCCTCCCTGAGCCCGGCTTCACATGGGAAATGCAGGTTCAGGTTCTCTGTCTTGGATTATCAGGTGTAGAGGCCCAGTTTTAGCCTTCTCAGGCATTTGTCCCTGGGAAAGTCCAGGTTTTGCTAACAGTACTCTCTTGTGGTTTGAGACCAGCATTTTGTTTTCCTGTTGTCACTGTAACTCTCTTGGACGTATCCTTTATTTACTTGAAAGTGCAACAATTATTTTTAAATTAAATGTGTTATAATTTATCTAGAATCAAGTAATATATCACTTGGTGTCTCCTTCAGAATGAAGACTGTATTGTATTTCGGGAAGTATCATTCAAGACCTATAGTATCTTGTTTTATGTCACTTTTTATCTCCCACTTTGATTATTTGGTGAATGTGTCTAATCTTTCTTAAAATATAGAAGGTTGAAGAAGTCAGGAGTTGCAATTTATTTATCTTTGTGTCTTCTGGACATTTTAGCAGTGACAGCCCAAGATATGTTATATGAATCAGAGTAAACAAGTTTATTGGTAATGTGACGTGCGTAGGGAAGTTTGGTCTGTGAAAGAGTACAGTAGGAATCTTGAATCAAGGAGGGCACGGGAGGAGCAGGGGGTGGAGTTAGTCCAGAGGAGCGGCTTCATGAGCAGATCCCTAAGTAGACAGCTTTCTTTCTCCTTTTCCCTGCATCCATCTACTTTGCTTTCTGGGTAGTGTTTTATGTTTCCCATTGTACATTATAAAGCATATAATTATTATGTTTTATTTTTGTCTTAAATCAAGTTAAGTTGCACTCATATAAAGATGTTGCCATTGTATAGATAGGGCTTACTGCAGGTTTTTGCTTTCTGAGTAAACATGGGTGCTCAGGCAGGGAAAGTGGCTCTCCCTGATGGCACCTGGCACTTCTAATGTAGGGATCATTGCTAATATGACCTGGCCGCACCAGTATTTTCTACTCTTTCTTTCCCACCAAGTTCCTGTATTATAGATAAGAGTTGCAGCTGCACTTTCAATGTAGTGTTTGCAGCGATTTTTGTGCTTGAATTATTGCGTCTATCTGGATGTTTACTGCAGTGTTTGGGGCATTTCTCTCCTCTGTGACATTGCTAAAAAGGAAGCCCATGAAAACTTCCTTTTGTGCCTGAAGGAAAGCAGAGTGACTTGATGTTAGTGAGTTTTCTCATTTGCAATTGATGGAAACGTGGTGAAGCTCTGGGAAGCCTAAGTCTGTCTCCTGCATGTATCTCATTTCCCACAGTCGGAAGAATCCTCTGGGTCTCCTCATTGCGCTGGATGAGAACAAAGAAGCAAGAGGGGAACTCTTCTGGGATGATGGGGAATCAAATGGTGAGTGTGGCATCTGGAATATTACTTTTTCCAATCCTGCCTTCTATCTTCTTGCCTTGGTTCTTCCCAGTCATTAGACTGTGGAGAAATCTCACTATGCCCAGCAGCAAAAGTCTGCTGCTGAAGAGTTTTGTTCTGGTTTCTCCCAAATAGAAATGGGGCAGTAATAAATGAGCCACAGGACAGGGAAAAACTCATTTATACCAGTAAAATCCCCCCTGCAGTTATCAATAATACATTCTATTTTTATTTTTAGTGGATATGTGGGAGATATCTTCAACACAGATTCTATAATTCTTTTGTGATATAAGTAATTTCCTCCCAAAATCTTGTGAACATGTAGTGATATGAAAAAAGGTCATCTCAGGCAGGCAGCAGCCACACACATGTAGACCTGGTTTAGGGACATTTTTCTTTATCTACTATGTAGCAGTTCTTGTGTCTGTAGCTTAGGAAATAGATTCCCTTGAGGCATATGCTTTGTAAGGACTTAAAAGGGAAGTTTTTCAAGGTTACAGTAAAAGGAGAAGTAAAAATTGGATATTGGTCTCTAATACTCCATAATTTTTTTACCCTCAAGATTTAGATATAAAATGCTCCATATTTGCATATTATTAGAAAGTATAATCAACACAGTTTGAATATATTCAAGGTGAACAGTGTATACATGTATCTTGGGTCATGATTACACAGTCCAATGAACACATCTGCCAGCACACATGCTATACATTCACTTTCAGAACTTGTTCTCACAATTGAAAGTTTTACATTTTGAGAAGCGTGTGCTGCTTTCTCCTACTCGTCTGTCTGTTGCAGCCACTATTGCACCCTTTGCTTGTATCTGTTCACCTTTTTTCAGAGTGCGCTTATAAATATCAACATATAAATTAAACCATATGGTGTTCACTTGTTCCTGCCTTATTTCACTTAGTGCAGTGTGCTCCATTTTTATCCACGTTGTCAGAAATGGCAGTTTGCCTCTTTTTTATGCCTGAGTAATACTCGGCTGTATGTATGTTCTGCAGTGCCTCTGTCTATTCATCTGCTGACACTAGTTGTGTCCAAATTGTGGCTGTTATAAAAAGCAAATTGAAAACTTAAATGTAAGGGCTGAAGCTATGAAATTCCCAAATATGAGAAAATATTTTGGGCATTGGTCTTGTCAATGTTTTCTTGGATATGTCACCAAAAGAACAGGCAACAAAAACAACAAATAGACATGTGTTACTACGTCAAAGGAAAAGCTTATACATGGCAAAAGAAACCATCAACAGAGTAAAGAGAGAACCCACAGAATCAAAGAACCTATGTGCAAACCACATATCTGACAAAAAGGATTGACATAAAAACATGAAAGGACCTCCTAAAACTCAGTTGCAAGAGAACAAATAAACCGATTTAAAGATGAGTCTGCTAGACATTTTTCCAAGGAAGACGTACAGCTGCACAACAGGTATATAAAAAGATGCTGATCGTCAGTAAGGTGCGGAGAAATATGAAAAATTTTAGTGGTGCATCACCTCAGTATTACCAGGAATAGTGCGATGAGAAGGAGAAGCGATTGCAATGTTGCCACAGTGTGGAGGAATGCAGCAAACCCTGACAATGTCTTAGTAGAAATATAAGTCAATTCAGCCATTATGTAAAATAGTGTAAAAGTTCCTTATAATAAGAAAAATAGAACGATATGATCCAGCCATCCAATTTCTAGTGCATATCCCAAATGTGCAGTCAGTGTATCAGAGAGATATGTACACTTCCATCTTCCCAGCAGTGTTACTCATGACGGCCAAGATCCAGAAACAGTCTGTGTTTCCAGTTCCTGATCAATGAATAGAGAAATTGCGGTACATATACAACAGAATGTCACATAGTCATTCAGAGGAAGGAACTCCTGCCCTCAGGGAGGCAGGGTCAGCTTTAAGGAGAGGGAGGTGAGATTTGTGTTGTGGTGTGTAGGGAGTCTGAGTTGCTTTTTTTCTGCTTTCAGATACTGTGGCCAATGATGTTTACCTTTTGTGTGAGTTTTCTGCCACCCAAGTGAGTACTGCATTTTTATGAACCTTAAGTGTGGGTTTTCATCTGACCATTAGCACATATGTGCTTGTGCATGTGTATGATTATGGATTCAGCTTAATTGAGATTAACGCCTATAGTTGGACACATTTCTATTTATGATTTAACTCCCAGTAGTTACATTGTGTATGTAATCAAAGGAGCCACCAATATTGACAAATCAAAGCAGCTAGTCTGTCTAAATATAGTTTTTCAAATGTCTGTCTGCATTTGTTGATTTTTTAAATACATAGTTCAATTCAAATAAGTTTATGCTCCTTGATCAGGCCTTAGTAGCAAAATCTGTAGCTTTCAGAGCTGGGGGAAGTAGCTGGTCCTGTGTGTAGCATTTTATGACTATACATGAGAATGTGTGTCTTACAGGCAAACCTTTGTGTTTCCTTTTGCTTAACTGTTTTGCAGAACCGAGTGGATGTGAAGATTTCTCAGTCAACCTACAGGGACCCCAATAATTTAGCATTTCAGGAGATTAGAATACTCGGGACAGAGGAACCTGCCAATGTTACCGTGAAACACAATGGTGTCCTGACTCAAGCTTTTCCTAACATCACTTATGATCCTAATCTGAAGGTAAAGTGGCATTTTGTTAATGTGTTTGTTTTCTTATTCATCATAGCACCATGCTTTTTTATTCGTATCAAGGCTGTGTGGCTTCCCGAAGGAGCAGGGAGCACTGTGAGTCCTGAACAGGGAAGTCAGAGGGTCTGGACAGAAAATGAGAACGAGACAGCCAGACCTAGAGCAGGATGGGGAGCGACTGAAGAATGATCTTTCCATCCTCATGCATCTGCACCTAAGCCTTCTGTTCTACAGCATCCCCCTTTCAGAGAAATAGTTGTCATGTGCACAAGAAGACCAGTGAGAACCGTGGGGGACAGGATCAGAGGAAAAGGGATCTGGAAACTCATGGATGGTGCTAAAATGTAAAGGTTGGATGTAGTGTTCTCATGAATTAAAGTTATGCAGGTCCCTTTTTTTGGATGTACTGAGACTCTCACTCTAACACATCCTGTCTGTGCCTAAGAAATATGTTAAGATAAATAATATATGATCTAACAAATGCCTGCTTCTTTGATTAGGTGGTAACAATGAAGTAAGTTTTCATCAGTTGTAATTAGACCTGACCCTCTTAAACGGATTGTAATCAGTTCCTCTGATGTCCTAGCATTGTAAGGACTTTTTACTCCAAGAAATCCTGATCACAAGTAGGATAAAGATCCATGCCATTGGAGTTTAGTTTATGAGGGGCTTTCCAAATTTATGAAAATAATTCAATTTAGACGTCTACTATGATTACAGAATGATAATATTGGATATTTTCTTCCAAGAACACATATTGAAGATACATTCATTACAATGCCATAAATAAATAGTGTATGACTGTTTATGTATATTGCTAAGAATAAATCTTTCAAAAATGTACATGGAAACAAGCTCTTCTCTGTTAGCCGAATATATTAATTAAAATAAGACCAAAAGAACTTTTTCATTGTTTGAATTTGAGTTATGGGGAGATGCAATTTATACACATCAGACTATTGGAAAGGGGAGAACAAATACAAAGAAACATTTAGGAGGTGTTAGATTCTGTATTATTTGATGATCAAAACTTAATTGGTATAGTTGAGCCAAGTTTCTTGGAGAAGACAATGGCCTTGAAAGATCATGTATCAGGTAGGAGATCATAGCTTTGATTGAGAAAAAAGACCAAGTGGTACCAAATTGGGTTTATGTTCTTTGTTTATGAGTATATAAGGCAGAGGGTACTGGTATTGGTTCTGAGGCTCCAGGTTATTAGGATTGAGATATTTTCTTTTCTTATGATTGGAAGTGGCTATCTAGGTCAATTATCTATACCTCTGTTCTAAGACATATCTTTAAAAAATGAAAACTGATGAAAGAGGTAAGGAGAAGAGGCCTTTATATCAAGAAATAAACACTTGGCGAGCAACTCTCAGGGAAGTTGAATTTACCTTTTCATAGTTATTCTTGTGTGTTACATTAATTAAAAGTGTAGCCAATATTTTAAAGATTGGTATTCTAGTGCAGTGCCTGGACTGTGCCCAGGGCCTTGTGTGTGCTTGGCAAGTAGTGGGCCACTGAGCCACATCCCCCAGTGGAATTTGGTATTTTAAAGTGAAATAATGACAATAAAGAAATGTATTATGTGGGGAAGGTAAACACCAGTGGAATCCAAAACTGGATGTCATTGTAAGCCATCACATGTTGAGACATTAGAATCAGCCAAGCTAAGGACTTGGAGTACCTCTGCATTATCAGTCTGTGAATCTTCCATAAAAATCTTTGCTTGCGTCATTATTTGAAAGAGATTGGTTTGGCCTGGAGGAAACTCGTGGTCCCATTTGGAAGGGTTTGAGGTGGCCCAATGGGAAGGCCATACTTGATTTAATTTTCAAAGTTTCTCATAATGATGCTGACATTAGGCTGTATTGAATGTAGTGGTGGAGAGTGGGGATTAGTAGGCCAGGGGAGGGCAAGATGATTTAGATGATCAGATTGGGAGAGACTGGAATAAGGATGATTATTTCTCAAATATGATCTTCTTGCTTCAGAGAAATGAGAATGTTAATTGTGGTAAGTGAACATAAGATTAATATATAGAAAAATGTGAATTTTAAATTTCTGCACGGGGTTCAGAAAGGATTTAAAATTATGAGTACCTAGGCTTGAAGAGCTGAAGAGTCTGAGATATTACAAATGAAAGAAAATGTTATGAACTATAGAATTCAATGCTTTTGAAGTTGATAAAACAGAGCCTGAAGAATTGAAACAATTTGTGTAAGATTCCATGGGACAATGAGAATGAGACACCTGGTGATAGGAATTTGATATACTGTTCTTTCTACCACTGTACACCAGGGGGCACAGTGCTCTTGGGAGTGCAGAGCAAGAAGCAAAACAGTTTTGGCAAGCAGAAGACTCTTTTTGCCATAATAGTGAGAAAGAACAGGAGTTAGGGAAGTAAAGAAAGTGGTGATCACAATAGATTTTATTTGACCTATATTTTTCCACATTATAAAGTACAAAATCCTGACACAATAGTAGTATTTGCCCAATTACCATGTAGTGTAGTTCCCTACTGTTATATACAACTCTTCATACAAACTATAGTCATATATTACTTGGATTATTGAGACAATTTAATGACAATTTTTTTTCCTAAAAAAAGGATTTCTGATTTTGGAAGGCCTTTGCCCTGAGGATGAATTTCCTGTGACTTCTCCATTCCTACAGGTTGCCATCATCTCAGAAATTAGCCTCGCCCTGGGAGAAGCATACACGGTGGAGTGGAGCACAGACATGAGGGACGAAGAGAAAATAGACTGTTACCCTGATGAGCACGGCTCTTCTAAAGAAAACTGCGTTGCCCGTGGCTGCGTCTGGGCGGTAAGCATCTGATGGCGACAGTGCTCACAGAAATCCTCTGCTCTTAGCCTACAATTTCATGAGCACAGTTCCCGAACCCATGCACCTTTGTACAACTCACAGAAAAAAAGGGTTTTCAAAGGAAGAGGACCTGTGGGGTAGGGGTTAGGTGGATGATTTTAGTATCTTTTTTGAAGATCAGTAATTTAAGTTTTTGGCATTACCAAATGATTGTAAGTGAATAAGTGATGAGATGGCTTCATCTCCATGTCAGTTGCCTTGTTCAAGTCTTTCAGGGAGCACATGCTGACTAGGATACTGACTTTACTTTTCAGAAATCCAGTTCTCCCGGGGTTCCTTCCTGCTATTTTGTCAACGATTTGTACTCGGTCAGCAATGTTCAGTATGACTCTCACGGAGCCAGCGCTGACATCTCCTTAAAGTCTTCTCCTTACACCAACGCCTTCCCCTCCACTCCTGTGAGCCCCCTCCGCCTGCAGGTGACCTACCATAAGGATGAAATGCTGCAGTTTAAGGTAAACTTGGTTATGTATCAGCTACTTACACAGCTTTTCTGGTCTCACTATTGTTTTTTGTGGTACTGGGAATTGAACTCAGGGTCTTTACACTGAACAATGTTCCTACCCCATTTTTTATTTGTTAATTTTAAGACTGGGTCTCATTAAGTTGCTCAGTTGGCCAGGCTGGCCTTGAATTTTTATTCCTCCTACTTCAGCTTCCCAGAACACTGGAATTATAGGCAATTGCCACTATACCTGGCTCCGATTACTTTTGGCTGTTGAAGGATCATAATAAATGACTTAAGTTTACTCTTTTTTTGTTTTCCTGATTTTTCTTTAATTCAGTTGCCATCTCTCATAATATACTAGTAGGAACCTTCTTGCGGCATCTAATCTACCCTTCTGCTGCACTGCTTGCTCTCCCCCTCAGGCCCAGGTCTATGGCTGGGTGACCATTAACAGGTAGTGGCATTAATTTTCTAAAAGTGGATTAATGCACACATTCAAACCACTTAACCTTTCAACAGAGAGTTCATAGAAAGTCACCTTCTTTCCTGCAGCAGCCGTCACTCCAGCCTGTGGCTCTGACTCCAAGACATGGGAAGAACAGTCTTTCTGTCGCTGATGCTTCTTTTCCCTTTTTTCTCCCATCCTTTCTCCCTCCCCTCCATTTTCTTTCTTTCATTCATCTCTTTTCCTCTTCTTCATTCATTTTTGATAAGAGGTTAAAGGAAATTGGTTATTAAAGTAATCAAAGTCTAGTAAACATCAAAAAGTGAGAGCTCACAAACTCTTCTTTATGATGACGTTAAATTACCGACAGACAAGACATCTTCAACAGACACACGGGGGTGCTGCTTTATTTAAGCGACTGGCGCTCCTCAATGCTCTTGAGGTGCTTCTGGGGCTGGACAAAGTCATCTGAATCATCACTGAATTTATTATCCTCTGACTCATTCCTGAACTCTGCTTTAGGAAACCTTTTTTCTGGGTAAGATTTCTTTAGAAGTTCTTTTTTTAGTACTTGGGACTGAATCCAGGGTTTTAACACTAAACTACAACCCCAGGGTAGGGTACTAAGTTGCTATGTTCCTGACCTGGTGTTGAATTTGTGATCATCCAGCCTCAGCCTCCAAGAGAACTGGGATTGCAGGCATACATCACAACACTTGGCTAGTTTTCTCTTTTAAATTCTGTGCTTCAGTAGCTTAGAGCATAATCCTAATTAAAAGAACAGTGAGAACAGATTGACAGAACAGGAAGATCTTTCCTGATTTGCATTTAGAGAGTTTATCAAGGCTACTCTAAGAACAAAGGTTGGGAGAATGAGAAATGGCAGGTGAGAGGCTGATGCTCTTTGCTTTGCACCTTTACGAGATCTGGGGCTTGTGGTGAGTACCAAAGGTTTACAAGGAGTGAACTGGATTGTATTCTGAACTCCTGCTTCCTCTTCCTCTTGATAATACAGTAGCTGTCTTCCAAATAAGTGTATCTTTTTGAGCCCAAATAATGCCCTGTGTCTTTGGCCTCCTTGTTTCCTTACCAAAATGTTTTAATCTTGGTTTCGTGCTTGCTCAATGCCTACAGAACTGTTAATACTTGGTGTACCTGAGACTATCTCAGTCTCCCAAAAGCAGTGGACAGCACTTCCTTCCCTATAATCTCACAGCATTTCTACACAGTTCTGCATTATCACATGGCGCTCCAGTATTGTGAATACCTCTCCTTCTTTTCACATCAGCATGTGAAATTGTTAAAACAATAAGCCTAACTTCTTGAGCTCACCTCCCTAGTGTCCTGTACATACACTAGGATACAGCAGGATGTCTAGGATGTTGTGCAAACCCAACAGATTAATGTATGCATCATTTTCAGCAAGGACAGCTATATATTTTTAGGCAAAATTGTTCGTGCTTGGGGGAATTATATTACGATTCTGAATAGTTTTGGGCTATTCACAAAACTCATATTCACAAAGACAAATGAAAAGTATAAATAGTACACTGATTTTTAAAAATTATATTTTAAGTTAATGCCAATGTTAAAATAAATTCTTCACTGAGGCCTTAAAGTTAAGAATGACAGAATCATATCTCAATCAAATCTGATCAAATCCAGATATCAGATTCTTATAGAAGACAAATATATCTACACTATCAAGGACATCAAGGTACTGCTAGCAGTGTAGCTATGAAATGTACTATCCTTGCCTAAGAGATTTTTTTCACTGAAAACAATAGTCGTACATCTATATAGTGTTCATTGTGATGTTTTGAGACATGTATACATTGTGAATTATCAACTTATGATACTAAGGTTCTTTTATAATCTCAGATGTTTCTGATTTTTTTACAATTTGAATATTCAAATTGATGCCTTCTAGCTATTTTGAATTCTATACTACCATACTGAGTTTTTTCCTTAAAATTATTTTAATAAAAGTGCAAATACAAAAAATACAAATAGCAAGAGAGATCATTCACCATTTTCTAAGACTAAAATTTTCACACAAATATATAGGCAAATACAACAAAATATCAATGAACATACTTCCATAGACATATATGCATAAATACCAAAATCCAAAGTGACATGCTGACATACGATCAATGGTTATAGACACATTCAGGGATGCAAAGCTCAGTCAGAAACTATTGGGAAGAATCAGTGGTCTATGAAATAATGTTGTAACCTTTTCACCAGTAGTAAAATTTCAACAGTACATGTAAAAATTCAGATTGATAAAACGCTCATGCTTTAAATAATAGAAACAAAGAAACTACAAAGAAACACCCTCAACGCCAACTGCCACAGAATTTCTTGTAAATTAAAGATGTGAAGACCACTTAAAAAGTTAATAGCTCAGAGATGATGATGGCTTCTATCGAGCATAAAGACCACATGATAACTGAAACCTCTGAGGACAAACAGACATTCTGTAAAGTAAATTAAATTCTCTTTACTTTGAAGGCTCTGCTTGATACTTGCTGCTGCTCTAATTCATGACTTTGAGAGGCAAAACTTAAAAAGCTGTTGCTGAGCTCAGGTGCTGTGGGAGAACCCACAGAAAGTGGTCTGAACTGGAAATCTTCATCCCCACCATCCCGATTTCCAACTGGTGTATTGTCCAAAGGGAACGTGCAATTTTTCGCTAGTGGGAAACCAAAAATACCAGCCTGTGTAATCATAGATGGTTCAAGATTGCTTTCCTGGTTAGCAATAGTGATATTTTGCACCATTTTTATACTTACCTAAAATCTATTTCTTCTCCCTAGATTTATGACCCCAACAACATTCGTTATGAAGTCCCAGTTCCTCTAAATATACCCAAGGTTCCCTCCAGCACTGCTGAGAGACGGCTCTATGATGTCCTCATTGTGAAGAATCCATTTGGGATAGTTATTTGCCGTAAGAGTACAGGCACTGTCATGTAAGTGGCTCCTAGTCTGATTTGGAATTGTTGGTTATTCACATGTCCCTTGCCAGCCATTTGTTCTTGTGGTTACCCTGTCTGGAACCAGATACTGTTCATTCCTAGATTTTTGAATTATTTCCTTCAGATCTGTTTAATCAGAAGTCTTTTGCATTATGAGGATAATTGCTGAGATGTTTGCCTATTCCTGGGAATTCATCCACCTAATCAGAATTTATGGAGTACCTACTCCATTTGACCTGCTTTTCTAGGTTGTATGTTTATGGATGGAGCTTATGGATGCTCCTCTTTCTTACAAGACAATTAACATTACAATATAAAAGTAAAATTGAGACAGAGATAACTGTTGTGTAGGAAAATGAACAGGGAAATCCAGGGTTCTGAGAAGTTAGTACTCTTGATAATGTGGCCAGAGTAGGCTTTTCCCAACAGGTGGCCTTTGAGCCTCGATGTAGAGGAGGGCCCTGGGGATGTGAAGTGCATGTGATGATCTGGGAGGGTGGAAAGAGTGCTCTTGATAGGAGGAATGATAGTGCACAGGTCACAGGACAGGAGGAAGCTGCCGGTCAAAGGGTAGAAGACTAGTGTCTTACAAAGGAGGTGAATGGTGGTATGAAGCTGGGATGTTACATGGGTCAGGTGCAGCCTTAAAGACTTTCTTTACATAGTCTTTCCATGTGAAGTCTCTGAATAATATAGATAGTGGAATAACCTCATGTTAGGTTTTCACAGAAAATATCACTCAGCATGCACGAGGGAAATGGAATATCATGGAGCGAGAGCTCAAGGCAGGGCTGGCAGGGAGGGTGGCAGGGGAGACGGTGGGAAGTGACTGGCTTTGCTGTCGTGGGGCGAGCAGCGAAAGAAGCAGTGGTAGAGAAAGTAGAGGAAAGGAGGCTGACTAAGGCTTTCAGCAAGGACACTGATGATTTTAGACGTAGATGTTGTGTTGTACTTGGGAGAAGAACAGGGTGTACTGGCGGGAGGGAATCAACAGGTCTGTTGTCTTCGGAAAGTCAGCTGCTCCAACTCAGTAGGAAAGCTGAAGTTCTTCTGCAATCTACCTTTCCGCTTCACAGCTGGGACTCGCAGGTCCTGGGCTTCACCTTCAATGACATGTTCCTCCGCATCTCCACCCGCCTGCCCTCCTCCTACATCTATGGCTTTGGGGAAACGGAGCACACAGCCTTTCGGACAGACCTGAACTGGCACACGTGGGGCATGTTTTCCCGAGACGAGCCCCCGGGGGTAAGCATGCAGGGAGTGGGGTCTGGGTCTCTGCCTCTGCCTACCTACACCGTGTGTGCTTTGCGCTGCGTCTTCCCTGGCTTGACAGGTTCCCTTTTCTTCTCCTGTGTTTAACTTACTTCTCAGAGAAGACAAAAGCCCATCTTAATGAACATATTTGTTGAAGTTCTTAATCAGGAACAATGTGTTCTAACCCGGTTTCCCTTGTCCCCCATGCTCTCAGGAAAAGAAGAATTCCTATGGTGTGCACCCGTACTACATGGGTCTCGAGGAGGACGGCAGTGCCCACGGCGTGCTCCTGCTGAACAGCAATGCCATGGGTAGGACGGTGCCAGTGCTCCTTTTGTTTTTCAGTACTATTTACTCTTGAGTAATGTTAGTATGTGTGTGACCTAGCTGCATTCAGAGAACAAAATTACCTTGTGGCATGGGGTTTTTGACTTTAAATTTAATATTCTCTTCATCTCAATTGAGTAACATGTAAAAACAAGATAACGGAGCTCTTATTTTGACAAAAGTCATATCAAAAGAAAAGAAAACGTCTAATATCCTTCAGGGCAGCTAGTGGGAACAGCTGTCTAACTTGAAATAGTTGTGAAGCTATGCATCATAGCACTCACTCTAAGTGTAGGAAATGTGACTAAAATTTGTGTGATATAAAAGAGAAAAATCAGAGACTTTGAAAGAATCAAGAAGTAAAAACTGCTGAAGTATAAATAAATTCATTTAGTAGTGTTTTATTACTGCTAATCTCCTGGTTTTGGTAATGTATGATGAATGTTCAATAAACTGCTGTCCATGGGAACAGCTGGGTGAAGTGTACAGAAAGTCTGAGGAATATTTCTGCTACTTCCTGTGTGTCTTAAATTCTTCTGATAGAAAAGGTATGATAATTTCAAGAAGTAGAATGACAAAACATATAAGATAATAAGGCCCACCAAAGGAGAAACATCCAGGGATGGAGCCTAAAGACTAGCACTTCTGGATTTCTTGCAGAATATCTGCCTTAATACTCTAAAGTGGAAAACAGAGATTAGATTTAGACCTTGGTTAGCATTTTCCTAGCTTTTCACAAGTGATGTTCCAAAGAGAGACAGTGTGTGTGTCAGGCTAGTTGACCCCCACTGTGGGCATTATCCTATCTTTTTAGATTACTGGCATCATTTTCGTGTCTTTTCAGATGTGACATTCCAGCCCATGCCTGCCCTGACCTACCGCACCATAGGGGGAATTCTGGACTTTTATGTGTTCTTGGGCCCAACTCCAGAGCTTGTCACTCAGCAGTACACTGAGGTAGGAAGAAATCCATTTGCTTATCAAGTATTTACTAGCTCATTCTGTGTTCAAAAACCAACATTAACCTGTGTAAATCTCCCTTGACAGCTGGAGTTGTTGGTCTTTTTCAGAGACAAGTGATACTGAGTAATAATAAATTCATTTGCATAGTTATTATATTCATAGCCTCTCTGCTTATTGCAGTTTGGGTGCAGGACTCATGGTACCAGTGGTACTGGTGAGACTAGTGGTAGTATATGGGTGGTTACCACAACAGTGATTTTGGTGATGGTGCATATTAGGGATGGTAGTGCTGATAATCGCTCTAGGTGGGAGTAGTTTTGAGTGTTGTGATTTTGATGGTGGTCATGGTGGGGGTGCTGTTGGCTAGGGAATGCTGATAGTGAAGGCAGTGATGGTAGTGGATTGTGGGTGTTTTCGGTATGACTCTGGTGGTGATGGTAGTTGAGGTGATGGTGACAATGTTGATTGTTGTGTCTGTGGCAGTGAAAGGACTATGGGTTATATTGGTCAGGGAGAGAGGGTAACCATGTTAGTTGTGGCAACCAACATACAATTCTTCATGTTATTTATCTTCTAGTTATTGCAGGTAAGAGCACTATTGCTTATATTAGCTTATGTCACCTTCATAAAAATATAAGGTAGTCACTACCATTATTCTCTTTTACGGGTGAAGAAACAGAAACACACATCTATACTTCACCAAGTCACATAGCTAGCACACATGGAGCCTGTTTGCCAATCCAGACATTTTTTTCAGTGGGTTCTGTGCTTCTAACCATAGAAGAACTTGAGGGCTTAGATTAAAACCTAATTTTCCTCAATTCCTAGATAATGAAATCTAGGTTTGCAGTTTACTTCAGGTATTCTCATAGCTAGGTAGCTTGGCATCTCCTCAGTTTATCTCTGAATTTGTACTCATTGATTTTCTATCTTGCAGCACTGGGGCAATATTTTTATTACTGCATGTACAGCTAAAATCTGACTTCTCTCATAAGGACTAGTATTTTGTGTATTTTCTAGGTGATTGGTCGGCCTGTGATGGTGCCTTACTGGGCCCTGGGGTTCCAGCTGTGTCGCTATGGATATGAGAATGACTCTGAGATCGCCAGTCTGTATGATGAGATGGTGGCGGCCAAGATCCCCTATGTATGTAAAGGACACTGTGCATTAGCTCTGTGACCTTGTAGCTAACTCATTTATCTCTGTACCTGGATTTATTTGTTGGACTTCTGCAAAACTGTACAAGGACACAAAGTTCGTTCTCACACAATGTCACATGATGCCTTATCCCAGCACTATAATGCAGATGGGCCTTGTCCTCTCTTACCAAGGCTGACCAAGGCCTTTTCTGCTGTCCATGCTCCCTTCTTTTCCCCTCACATGACTTCAAAAAAATTTGGTGAAAAAGTTCTTGATTCCATAAGAATAAAATATCCCTCAGCAAATGAGGTGTTGTGACTGGTTCCAGCTGTGCATGAGGCCAGCCTAGATAGCTTAAAAAAATCCTCCCTTAAAATAGCATACTAAAAGGGGCTAGGGATGTAGCCCAATGGACATGCACTTGACTGGCATGTGTAGGCCCTAGGTTTTCTCACCAGTGCTGAGAAAAACGTCAACCATTAGTTTTGCCTAATCAGGTAGAATGAACTCAATGCAGTTAAACCATTACTGGTGAGATCTGTCCTGAGCTCCAGTGCTTGGCAGTTGCAGGGCTGCATTCCATCTGCTCTGAATATGGGCAACCGGGCATGCATTTCAGAGAAAGTATCCACGGGGTCACAATCTGTGCCTTAGTAGAGAATAAAAGGATGTAAAAATCAGAAATACTCCATGGAGCATTTTCATACTAAATTAATCACTTACTTTTCTATTGTTCACAAGAGTTTCATTAACTGAAAGTTTGTCATGCAAAATTTCATCATTAAATTTCATTATTACATTTCATCATCATAAGAGATTATGTCAGACTACTGCTGATATCGGATATTCCAGAGTAATTACAAGCTTCTGTTCTGTTTTGTTTTGTTTTGTGCTAGTTTTCTGTCAGCACTGTGCTGTGACTGGTGAGTTGCTCACACTATGTTCTCTGACTATGAAACACTGTGATCCCAATGGCAGACAACTGGGGCAATGGTGAAGATACCTCTTTGTACTGGCACTTTTCAGAACCATTGGCCCCATCAGAGATTTTATTTATCCTCATCACTGCCCTTTCAGATGGACATGATCATTCCATGTTTTACTCCTTTGTGTTGTTTCTATGCTGTGATCTAACATTTGAAAACATGAGATAAATTTCCCGGAACACATATAAAACAAATGACAGAGCTAGGGTTTCACTGAACCAAGGGAGCTCTTGAAACTTCACTGTAAATATGGGTGGTTGCCCCCTTCTGGAAACGGACGGCACCGCCCTCAGGCCCGGGGTTTCCCCGTGTCCTCCCGCAGGACGTGCAGTACTCAGACATCGATTACATGGAAAGGCAGCTGGACTTCACCCTCAGCCCCAAGTTCGCTGGGTTTCCAGATCTCATCGATCGCATGAAGGCCGATGGGATGCGGGTCATCCTCATTCTGGTCAGTCCTCGTGTGAATGTGTGGAGTCTGCTCGGGCACGGAGTGCACTGGTGGAGCACATGTAATGCTATGCTTATTTCCGTTTCTATAT
>PVLD010027448.1:0-20772 GCA_004027595.1 Dinomys branickii | reverse complement strand
CATATTGATATTTTCGAAGTGTGTGTTCAGGCTAACACATACAGATATACACTATTAATCTAATATCCTGTCTTCGATTATTGCTTAGCATTAAGTGATATAATACAATAGTAGAACCATGTTAGCCCTCCTGCACATATGTATATTCATATATATTCCTCTATACATACATACATACATTTTTGTCTTTTTCTTTTCTTGAAGCATAAGTGGGCACATTTAAAGGAAATAAAACAAGAGAAAACAGAAAACAGAATGCATTCTGTATAGTAAGAAGTATTGCTTTGTGAAACTTTGATTCATATGTGTGTGGACAGGCATACTGAAACACAACATGAAGTTTATTTCTAACTGTATATAGAGGTCAAACATTTTAAGAAATATTGGGAAAAATGCCCCAATGTCCATTTTGTGGTTAAATGTTCAAATATTTTTATACTAATGTGGATTTGGGGGTCTAAAATCTTACTGAAGCAGCACAAGACTTCTGTACTGCTAAGTCAGGAATAATTTTAAGGACCTTACACTCCTGAGAGAATAAAATGTATTTTATTTTATCATGGACACCAACATCTTTTGCCTGGGAACTCTCGGTATTTCTCTTCTAAGTCCTTTTAAAACATTTGAATAGACTGTAATTGTGTTTGAAATCAGGAAGATGTTCATTCAGATCCCAGTTCCACCATTTCCCAGTTGCTTGGCTCTGGGGAAATTCCTTAGCCTCTTTCTGTCTAGTTGCCTTACCTTTAAAATTAGGATAATTGAACCTTGGACAGAGTTATTTTAATGACTAAGCCAGGTAATACATGTGAAATGTTTGGCCCAGCCTCCGTCACTTAGTAAACTCTCAAGAAATAAATGTAAATTTTCATGCTAGAAAGAAAATTAAACAGGTTTCTCATGTCTCTCACAAATACTCCCAAGTGTAGAACAAGCCCTGTGACAGCCAATAAATGAATATAGATTACCTCTGAGCAGGTTGCAACTTCGGCCTTACCCACCCTAGAGAAGGTATTAGGTGAGAATAATAAATTAGCAGAGATAGCAAGCAAGAAAAGTGGATCACAGATCGTCTTCACAGCCATCAAAGAGCTTCTTTCACCTGGCTAAGAGACTGTGTCATGCCTGGGCCGTTTCCCAGTTGCAGTAGTAAAATAAAAAGCATGACGTCTCTGTTTGGGGTCAGTAAGGGAGCTGCTGCCTTGGAACAAGTCTGCGCTCAGAATAAGATTGTGCTTCTCACCTAGTTTTGTGTCACAATCTCAAAGACTTGTTCAAAATGCTATGCTTACATGCAGTCATTTTAGCATGCCCAGTTGCAGAGGAACACCATGTGGGTTATGCAGTTCTGTCTTATACTTTTTAAAGATGAATATTCATTCATGGAATATGGAACATCTCTTCTCAAAGGTCGTTTTGAGCCATCTCTTCTAGTCAACCATTCTTAGGAAACTTAGACTTGGAACTTTGTGGACACTGTGCCCGCAGTCCACAAATGTGCATGTTCGGGTGGATAGATGGATTGACTGTCTAAAAGCTGTGGCAGATCAGGAATTTTCAAGTTGAAAAACACAGATTATCTGTCCAATTTTATCACAGGTTGGGTGAATGGCTCGGGACTTAAAACTCAGAGATCCTGTCTACAAACCCAATACCATTACCACTGGATGCTAGTTTCTAAGAATGGGTACTAGGTAAGAGCAGGCCTTATAGTTCAAAGTTGAGGCAGGACTGTTTGGAATTTCCTTCATGAAGCAGGTCAGCCAGTACTCACCCAGCCTGGCTATAGGTCAGACTTTCCAGCTGAGGCCAGAAACTGGGCTTTCTACCACTCGACATCTTCAGCACAGAAAAGGACAGATGCCTTTTCAAAGGACATTTGACTATATGTTTCAAAAGTTCAGTAAATGTTCATGGAAAGATTTAGCTACCAAGATGACATGAAATTGTTTTTATAACAATAAGATCTTGTACCCAAGAGAACTGTTTAAATAAACTCTGATATATTTATATCAGAGTTTATTTTATTTTGCAGTCATAAAAATGATTTTGTATGAAAATAACATCCAGTACCTGGGGAAGTATTCTTGATATATTGCTCAGGAAAAGCATCTTCCAAAACAGCAAGTACAGAATGATTCTAATTTTGTAACCAAAAGGTCTATATTTATGCCTGTATTTGTTTAAACTAAGAACTCATGAAATATTCCAATGTACCAAGGGTAAATGGGAAAATGACTGGTCTTTAGTATTTCTGCCTTTGGGTTTTTCTGTATTTTCTAAAGTTTTGAACATGGACAGCTATTTTTACAATAAGACTAAATTATTATCTAAAATTAAAGTAATTTTTCCCCTCAGTATATCTCTCGAGTAGTTGGAACAAGAAAAATAGAGGGTATCAGTTCAGATCTTCAGAGCTGGTGACTGGTAGGCATAAACCGTAAGGTACAGTCTAGAGTTTTATTTCATTAGTATTCACAATCCTTTGGGTCTATTGTATGCATATTGAAATCAAGCACAAGATTTTAAAAATTGATTTCTTCTACAGTTTAAGTTATAAGTCTCAAACTTTTTTTTTTTAGAACAAGTCCTAGTTAGGCAGCAAAAACATATGACTCACTTTCCATTGGGAAAACAAACACACTGACCATATAAAATTGGAGAAAACAAAACCAAACACATCATCGAGTTTTGGCAATATCTAAGAACCACTTGGTTTATGTGACAAACATGAATTTAGGCTAATAATTTCAAGTCTAAACGTATGACAGACCATGAATTTTTGAGTTCAAAACCACAGAATATCTGCCCAATTTCATCACATGGTTGTTGTGTCATCCTAGAGCAAGTACAGGAATGTTTTTACATTTATCTTGCCAGTGTGCAGCACATTACTTAAATAGAACAAATTTACAGATGATGCATGTTACTTTAAGGTGCTAGCATTCAAATACATGTTGGGGGTTTCTGCCTGCTACAGAACTATGGTAGGAGATACACTTAATATGGGGATTGGGAAATTATAAACCCAAAGTAAATTCACACCAAAAGACAGGCACTGTGATGCCTGAGTTTTGGGAGATTTTAAGAATTAGTTGGGATTTATGCAGTGGGGTGGAGGATATGAATTCCAGCATCTGAAAGGGCTTTGCCTGGCCCTCTCCTTTTAAAAATGGTTTGGCTTGTCAAATGTCATCTGTCCCTGACCACTTACATGTCTCCTTCCCGAAAGTGGAGAATGGTAAGAGGAACAGCGGCCTGGAGGCCTCATGATCTTATGGGCCCACCGGGACAGTGCGCCAAAGCACCGGCTGGGTGGTTGTGGAGCTTGGCTCTGAGGCTAATTAGGGCTACAGACTTGAGGGCGCCCTGCTTGCTCCTACCCTTGACGAGAGCCTTGTGATCAGCCGGGCTGCCTGGTCAGAAGGAGTCTTTTCTGAGGTTTGCTTTGAGTCCCCTCCTTCCTGCTGTCTTCTTTGCTCTGTGCAGCTTCTTCAAATTCCTCCAAGTTTTCTGACTTCCTTCAAACCCACAATTGCTCTCAAAAAAAGTTCTGATCTTCGCTTGACGTTTTGAGTATGGACTTGGTTGACCAGTACCACTCCACACAGAAATACTGTGCTTCTCCTCAGATGATTGCAAAGACAATTCTGTCCCCTGGAAAAGTAGGGGTGTATGATTTGGAGGTGAGGGAGCTTGCCCAGATTCTCCAAAGTCACAAGACTGCTGCTTTTGGATAATGTCCACTTCAGAAGGAATCGTTGAAAGGTGCAAATTTAAACCAGAAGCCAGCACTGGTTGCTTCCAGCTGTGGGCTGCGAAACTTCCAACAAAAATCCCCACTATATATATATATATATTTTTTTTTTTTTTTTTTTCAGGGAAGAATCTGGGCCAATCCAGGGAAGTATGTGGGTAAATCATTTGCATAAGCTGTGCCTGTTTTTCTCTTCTATAAAATGGGTACAAAAATAATACTATAGGTGTGTTTCACATAATGAAGTTCAGTTAAGGATGGACCACATTCGGACAACAACCCCTTCCAATTAAACTGGAGCTGACAAATGTCTATCATCTAGTGACAGCTTAGTTATCTTAATGTCACAGCTCAACGCAGTACTCACGTCTTAATGGTGAGGTTGGTACAAACCACCCTACCGTTCTGCCTACTATATAAAAATAGAGCACACTTAATTATGTGTGATGCAGAATATTCGATGGTGGTAATTATACTACTGGTTTATGCATTTACTATCCTTTTTAGGCAGTATTCACTGTGTGATTAAAAAATACAGTAAACTTTTAAATTTTAAAAATTGTATTATCTTTCAGGATCCTTTTGACTTTGGGGAAGAGCTAGATGTCACAGAATCCCACAATCAGAGAACAAGGTGGATGTGAACATGCCATAATGTTTTTGTTTGCCCCACATTGCTATAAATGTTTTGAACTGATGCAAGACACGGAGGTGACTACTGTAGGCACTCCCAGAGGAGGACTTCCAGAACCACTTCAGAAAGCAGCAGGAACGATGGAGTGTGTGTTCAAAGCGAGAGGAGATATTTTGAGGGGGATTAAGGCAATGTATCTTTTACTGTAACATTTTAAAAAACTAATCTACCATATATTTTGACTACCTTTTGTGTATATACATAGAAATACATATAATAAATATATTTAATGTATAAAATCATGCCACATTTTACCACCTATAACCTTATATATATCGAGTTTATCATATCCCTCCATTGGATCAGGAGGCCACACGTGCGTGACCTACACCACACAGGTTGTACAATATTCAGGGTTTTCACAGCAAAGAAGTTGCCTAGTGATGCAGCTCAGATGACCCATCTCCCTCCTGGAGCAATGGATAACTGCAGTGTCATGTTATAGGAGAGTTCACGATAAGGGGATGTGTAAGAGGGTATTTGTAACATACTCAAAACAGGGCATCACACTTGGGGGTAGTTACTGCTCCCACCCAAGCCTTGAGGGGAGATAGAAATAATTGGGACCTAATTTTATAGCAGTGCTAAGTAGGTGAGGGATTTTTGCTTTGCTTTGTTTTTCTGCATTTTTACACTGGAAGGACAAAAATTAAGTAGCAGGGCTTTTCTCACTTTGGGCATTTGGGGGCTCACATGGCAGCAATTTGTCTCTTGGAGCCACTTTAGCTTGGAAGTGGTTCCCCTAGTTCAGTAGAGCACAGGAAGACAAAATTTGATTTAATTTTTTTTGGCTTGGTTCTGAAGGTACAAATTGATGTCAATATTGCTTTTTACCATGTCAACTACTGTGCCAAACCGAAAAGTAAATCAAGGGAAAGGAAGGAAGGAAGGAGGGAAGGAAGGAAGGAAGGAAGGAAGGAAGGAAGGAAGGAAGGAAGGTAGAAGAAAGGAAATAAAAGAGAAAAAAAGACAAAACAGAAAACAACAGAAGAGAACCCTAAAAACATGTCAATTTGCTGTTAGTATATTAATGCCCAAGACACTAATAAACCTGTAGGTTTCAGCCATAGCTACTTTGGCTGAGAAATTCCTACTACAGATCACTTCAATATTGTAATATGTTTATGTGTCTGTCTTTCTGTTAGATGATGCTTCCTGAAGTGTACAGAGTCCTCAAAACCCAGAACAGGAGATTTAACAAGTACGTGTCAACCTCAGCTAGTTACTTAATCAACTTTTGGTTGCAAAGAATGGTCAGGAAGGGCTGAGGTAGGGGTTTCTTCTAGGGATGTACATACTCTAGGGAGGGTCAGGATCCCAAACATTCAAGAGGTGAACCAGGGATATTGGTGTCTTCTGGGGCCCCAAGTAGCATTGATACCAGCTTGGACTGATCTCTACTCTGATTTGTCATTCATGAAGTTTATTTGTCTCATGCCAAACTCTTTGCAATTATCAGTTTCTACTACTATCAACACCTGTCCACATACTGTACTTCTGTAGCCTGCAGTCAAGCAGGGCATGGACAGGCTTCCTAGGGCCTGTGGTGTGGATGGAATAGGACCAATGCGTCTGCTTCACTCAAGCTGATAGCTGCAACACACTCAGTCATTCACCTGGTGAATAACATGTTTGAGACCGAGCAAACCACACCACTTGCTGATGGGGTCTGAATGGGAGCTTCTGCTTGCTTGCCCCCATGCAATTAAAAAGCTGGAGTCAAAATTGGGGACATGGAAGATCTTATCTCAGAAAAAATCCTGCCAATGTTTCAAGTTCTATGATCCTGTCTAACTCCATCAATAGCTATGGCCATCTCTCTTAGTCCCAGTACATCTCTAAGCAATATAATACTATCACTAGTGAGAAAAAGACACACGCTCACCTCCAGAGAAAGGAAGCCTCCTAAGGCACTGATCAGAGTGAATCACCTAGACAAAACGTCATTTTTTCTTGTTTTGTTTTACTTCAACATTTTTTTTTTATGCCATAAGAAGAATGGGAAGAAGGGACGGCAATGAGTCATTCTCAAAGAAAGAGAGAGCCAAGAGGAAAGAGGGAAATCGTGAGCAAACTAAAAAGGGAAGGTTGTTGAGCAATTGACTTAGAGCCAACAGCTGCAATGCTACTGTAATATATAAAATTGTTGCACGTTCTTTTAAAACCTTTGCCTTTTTTGTTGTTAAATCATGGCTCCTAGAGACGGAAAAGAGAGAAACCACGGACACAGGAATTCACCCATAAGCGTGGCCCTCCCTTGGGGCTCTAGGCCACATTCTTCTCTCCCTAGCTCCAGCGGACACCTACTACCACAGTACTTACCATGGTATGTTGAAATGGGCTCTTTGTGGTGGAAATACATTGTCCTTCCATGCACAGGACCAAGTTTTTCATCTTTATTCCTTCAGATCCCATTCCCTGGTATGTTGAAGAAACATTGTTTTAAAAGAGTTATAACATTACCTTTGACAAAAATACAGTAGAGAAAAAAATTTTATGGTTTGACTGATTGATTAAAAGTCCTCCAGTTGGAAACCACATGCGACCCCCTCTCTTTTGAATCTTGTGGTCATTTAGAGCACGTCTCAATCCTTAGTACAGATAGAGCCAGAAAACTGATGTTTATGTCAGGGCCTACAGTGGTTGCTATAGTTTGACTCTTGAGTGTCATCTAAAAGCTCACATATTGAAGGCTGGGGTGCCAGCCTGTGGTTCTATTAGGAGGTGGCATAACCTTTAGGGGGTGAGGCCTAGTGGGAGGAAGTTAAGTCATTGGTGATGTGTCCCTGAAGAGGATATATGAGACACTGACTCCCCACATTTCTCTTTTCACTTCCTAGGTGCTGTGAGGTGAACAGGCTTCTTTTGTCATCACGATGTACTGTGCCAACACAGGTCCAAATCAATAAGGCCAAGTGACCATAGATTGAAACTGCTGAAATCATGACCCCCAAACGAAGCTTCCCTCCTTATAAGTTGATTGTTTTGTTTTTTATTGCACTAACAGGAATCTGTCTAACAGAGTGACCATAAAGTGCAGTACCAAAATGCATCACCTGTGCGGCCTAACATGTCTCTTCCTTGCTGGGTGGAGATTTGAAATTGAGTGACAGGTCAGCAGCACTCAGCACTGACAGTGGCTTGGTTATAAATGAGCTTTGAGGGAACCCAAACCTTATTAACACCAGAGAAAAATAGGATGAGACAGCTCCTGATGCTTTAGTACCACTGAGGTATCAAAACCAAAAGGTACCCTGGTTTGAGAGTTCTTTATCCTTTCCAGATTTCATTCTTTCTCATTCAGCTTTCCTCATAGGTTTGCTGTAAAATAGTTATGGCTGGAATAAGTATTCCTCTAAGATAATTGGCAGCAACCGCAAATTTCTCAGGGTGGATGACGTCCTTACTACTATGCACCTAGAGTAGGTCTTTTTCTCAAATGGTTTAAAATGAACAGAGGTCACAAGATGAACAAGAATTAGATCCCATCTTCATCATTGTCTTGGCTGCTTCATGCAAGCCAAATACTTCTGTGTCACCTTCCTGCAGGGATGCTAAGCCACAGTGCATTCCCAAATTCTTCTTCTTATTGATACATGGCACCTTTGTTCCACTCAGAATGACATGCCAAAATGGCCGCTGGTGGGACGGCTCTCCATTGTTAGGGAGACAATAGAAGGATGTCTGATAAGCATCTCATGTCAGATTTTTCTCCAGCCAAAGCATATTGACGGCACAATTTTCCAAATTTGCATTCTACCTGTGGTTCCACAGAATTAACTAAGACTCTTTGCCAAGAAAGGACATTGTTCCTTTACTTCTAGAGGCTGCAGGCACTTACAGGATTATTGCAGGTATTGTCTTAGCACTGTGTAATTGTCACACAACTAACTGGCAACTATAAATCTCAAATTGTTCAAAAGACTTTTGAACTTTCTCACTGCTGCGGGAAAGTTTATTTGATTAAGAAGTATGTGGACAGGTACAATGTAGTCTGTCTTCCAACAAGGGGTAGATTTAAACAATATGTGAAAAATCCAGGTTATTTTCAAAGAAATAGTTTGGAAATTGTGTTTTGCTTTATGGAAAGGTCCAAAAGGTAGGAATTTTTCAAGGTCTAATTTAACAGCTATTTTTTTTCCACTGGAGGTTTACAATAGAGGCTCAATGCCCATTTTCAAGAATATTCTAGAAGGATATGTTTATGTGAACTGGAAACTATACTGCAAGGCTTTTTAATGCCAACTCTAAGACCCAATTTTTCCATCTCTTCCTTAATTTAGAACATCTATATATTTACATATAATTCAGCTAAAGAATTCTGAACTCACATACCAGTCTGTAGAGATATCTATTGGCTGAAGTAAAACTCTTGTTGAAAACCCTCTTTTACTATTATGCATTTATTTGTATAATTATTATGTATATGCAGTGAAGCCACTACATTAAAAAGAAGTCTGTGCCTACATCTAGAATAGCTCTTGAAGGATCATAGGTAGATTAAAAATTTAATTTTTAAATACCACATGGTTGCAGATGAGTTGAGATTTCAGATCAAGAAAAGAATATTCTAGATGGGGATACAAGAAAGGTTTCATTAGGGAAATGAAATTTAAACTGTCCTGTTTGAAGAAATGTTCTAACCTATGTGTTCCTACTGCTTCTGTTTAATTATGGTCAGAAATCAACAAAGACTAATAATGCCTTTGGGTGCTTCTTCTGTCTCTCAGTTAATCATAAACATAAGCAGAAACATAGAAGATAATCCAGAAGACGTTTTGTACAATCCATAGAATTTGGCAAAGTACCATGATGGAAAGAGGTGGCTCTTTATGGACAAAGCACATCTTTAAATTATTGGTAATCATTTAGCTTCTTGATTTCATTTTTCCACTTTAAATTTAAATATTTTCTTTTCTTTTTTTAAATTTAAATATTTTCAGCATAATGGTTACCAAAATAAGGAGGAGCAGCAGGAGGCAAATTACTGCGTTAGAAACTCTAAGTCAGAACCATCAAAGAGACAGTGATTGCAACATTTGACAATTGTCAAGAACAGCTAGTGTGGGTCTGTTTAATACAATGTGAGTAATAAGGAAGAATTTTTGGGATTGGACTGAAGTCCTGTAACATTTAAACACTTAACTTGTCTCCGTTTTCTGTTCACCATATGTGCCATATTTTCTATTAGCATAAAATTCCAGTGACCCTCAAATAATCCAGATCCAGTGACATAACATGATTATGATTCTGCTAAAATTAAATAGATGAAAAAAAATTCTACTTGGTTTTATTTTTACTTTGGAAAGTAAAATAGCTTCTCTAGGCTACTTACATATATACATATTTGGCAAAAGATTTTAAAATACCTATGGTAATATAAAATATCATGTAGATATAATGTATTTGGTATAAGCTGTTTTCATGTAGTATATGGTGTTTGTTTCACCTGTCTGATCACTTTAAACATTGTATTAAAATTCATAAGGTACATTTTCCACTGACTTTATTTTTTCTCTTAGCTATTGGGTTTTGATGGCTTTTTTGTCCTGATTTTTTGGCAAGACCAAAGCAAGTAAAGTCAATCCACTTGAGAAAAATTATCGAGTTACAGTTACCTGAAGAGCTTGTATTTAAGAACAGTATCACTGACTCTTTTGTATATAAAAAAGCATACTGTAGTCCAGATCTCAAGACACTTCATCTTGCTAGGAAAAGAATGACTTTTGCAAGTGACCCAATTAACCAATCATGTCTAACTTATTAGTCAGAACCATAATATTTAAGAGAAGAGATACATACTTTGAAATAAGAGCCATCTTCAAAGTTTTCAGGAGAAAGTTAGGGCTCATCTGACCTTTGACTTGAATTTCAGCCTAGACAAGCATGAGGCCAACACACACTGGAAAGAAGCCGTGGTGTTCATGGATCAGTAAGAAAACAACCCTGATATCAAACAAAGAAACAGGAAGTAACATTTAAAGCTAATAAACAAAAATACCCCTTCTTGGATGGAGCAGAAGCCTCTTGGGAGCAATGGGCTCAGGTAAGTGGTTGCTAAGGAGTGATCTGGTGAGGTGGGGAGCAGAGCGCATGCACCATGGTGGCCTCTGGCTTCCCATACTGTGCTTCTGTGGGGCTCCCAAGAACCCTAGATTGAATGGGTGTTGCACTGTTAGCATAAAATAACATGTTTATTTGTAGACTAAAATACAGAAGCAAGCAAGTAGGTAAAATCATCTCATTCTAAGTGTTTTATTTTTGATTAACCAATAAATCTTTTCTTTTGGTGACTGTTGCTGATTGTTGTCTACCTTAATTGTGTAAGAGGTTAAGAGTGAAAGAGCCAATCAATCACTTGGAATTTGACAACTTGCTTCTTTGCTTTATGGTTAAGGCAGTCATGGCCTTGGGGCTTTAATTTTTTGGTGGCATATATCCCATAGTTATGACTCAGATGTAGCAGCTGTTCGGGCTAATGAATAGGAACACAGAGCTGAGACTAAAACTCAGACTGAGTAGAAACCCAGGCCTGGCCCACCTCAGTGCCCCACCTGAGGGAGGTTATTTTATCTGTTTTCCAGTTTCCTCGTGTGCAAAGGAAGGACAACAGTGATAATAATAAAAATGCCCACCCCATGGCACTAAATGTGTGTGTGTGTAATCCATTACCTGTGTCTATCTACTTCCTACACTTTGGATCGAAAATGTCTGCAAAGACCCATGTGTTAAAAGCTTGTCCCCAGCAAGGTGCTGTTGGGAGTTGGTGGGGCCCTTAAGAGGCAGCACCTAATGGGCGGGCTGCATGTGTGCTCTTGAAGGGGATGTGAGTGACCCCTGCAGTCTTCTTTCTTTCTTTCTTTCTTTCTTTCTTTCTTTCTTTCTTTCTTTCTTTCTTTCTTTCTTTCTTTCTCTTTTCCTCTCTTTTTTCTACCTTTCCCATGAGGCGAGAAGTTTGGCTCAACCATATGCTTTCGTCACAAAGAGCTGCCCTGACGTAGGTGCAGAGGAAGAGGAAGAACCAACTATGAACTGAACTTCCGAAATGATGAGCCAAAATAAATCTTCACACTTTATAAATTAATTAACTATTTCTTACAGTAATGGAAGTTGATTAACACTAGATTTTAGACTAGTGTTGGTCATAACTTGATACCACGATGTAAAGGGAAATAAATTAGTCATATAAGCTTAAATATTGCATAATTTTACTTATATTAGAAACCCAAAGTATAAATAATTAAGTAGAAAAATAAAAATGGGGTAATAGGAAACGAGATAGATCTTCTGCAAATGGGAAAGGGATCTGGAGATTGAGGGAGAGAGGTGAGAGGGGAAGGGAAGGGGAATAAAAAGAATTTAGATGTGGTAAGAACATGTACCTGCTCCCTAGGAGGAATTTAACATTATGCATTGTAAACATGTGGTAAAATGGGTCAAAACATGAAAACTAAAAAGAAATCATTAGGGTTTGGTATAGAAGAAACAATAAGAAGACTTTAACTATGATTACTTTATAGTGGCAAAGATGTCCCTAACATAACGAACTGTTTGACACTTTGTCACATCTACAAAGAACACTACAGATGCCAGGTCTTGGATGAAAAGGCTTTAGATTTATTGAACCCAAAATAGAAAGACATTCTTGTTTTCTTCTCAAAAAGGGTATACAGTGGAAAGGATGCTCAGTAAGACTAGTCTGCTGTCTTCTTTTTCTGATTTTGATTGCTGTATTTATTTTACCTGAACACTGTTACCCATCCCCATGGCTTCATTTATATAAATATCTCTTATATGTTGGCATTCAAAAGCAAATCTCCAAATATATCCTCTTTCTCTAGCTCCTACCCTTTGTGTCCAGCGGTCTATTAGAAGTCTATTATTCTCTTAGGGAACTCATTTGCAAGTTTTTAATCTTTATTATTACAAGTTTGCTGTACATAATGATTACATTCATTGTGGGGAATTGGCACATGTTTATAACACATCTGAATTCTTTTCGTGTTCTCTTTTCCTCTCTTCCACCTTTCCCCTCCCCCTTCCCGCCCCTTCTCAGCTCTTGCCCAGACCCATCACACTAATAGCCCTAACACACTGCTTTCCATAATGTGGTTTTCCACTGGAAGCATCAGCCTTGTCTGACATATTAGAAATGCTAAATCTTCTGCCCTACCTCACATATGTTGAGTCAGAAACTCGGGGGCAAAGTTCAAAGCAACAATCTGAGTGTGTCATTTTCTTTATTTACTGAAATTTTACTGTTATTCTATTTAGTTATATCAAAAATCAACTGTTCATTATACAAAAAGTACATGTCTCCACAGAAAAGATACAGGAATTGATGGATTTACTGAACTGTAAAAATGTAACTCCTCATTCATGTTTTAGGTTGTTTTCTCCCATTTAAAAATGAATAAACAGTATCTACTATTTGCCTTCTGATATGGTATTTTCTTCTCTCATAATTCACCATACTTGGGAAGTTTTTTGGGAGCAATAATTACTTTGTGTTTTCATTTTTTTTATTGGTATTACAACTCACCTTTCTCTCAAAAGAATTTCAAAGAACATAAAAAGCAGGTCAGTGGGGCACATTTAGCCCTCATTATGATGTTGCTGAACTAGTCTGTAGAGTGCCTGTTTTCTGGATAAAGTCAGGAACAATCTGTTTTTGAAACATGAAAGGGAACATTTTCATAGTTAAACTTATGTCTTATAAAATAACCAATCTATGTTTTAAAGAACCCAGCAGGTGATTCCAATGTGTTATAGTTTGAAAGTTATTGGTGTAAACTAAGGCCTATCCTATTCTCTGGATCTATTTTGTGGCTCCCTCCCTGCGTTGATGAGGAAGTCAGTGCTTTTCAGGTGGACAACATTGCTCCAGGGAGCTTGGAGAGCATGAGTGGAGAGGGCCAAGCCTAGGAGCACTTACCTGGTGACCAAGGTAGTGCTGATGGGCCCTCTCCTGGGCGTGGTTGCGGGGTCTCAGGTTAAGGTCTGTGTTTTCTCAAGTTCTCTCCCTCTCCGTTTTCTTTTCCCTCTCCTTCTCTCTTTCTTTCCTTCTCCTCTTTCTCCCTCACCCTCCTCTCTCCCTCTCCCTTGTTCTTAATGAACTTCCATATTTCAGTGGAACTTGAAAGAAATAATAATTGCATCATTATGTCCATAAATCATTTTATGAGGTTGTAAAAATGGTTTATTTATAAAATTCCGTTAAAAACAAACTACAGTCTAAAAATTTTCTGGGAGGAGCATAGAAGGAGGTTATTTGTGTGATTAAGAAAACTATATCCTTGGGATTTTTTTTCTAATTATATTTTTATGTGTTTGAAAATAGTTTTACATTAAAATCTATAGTATAATTAGATTACGAGGCAAAATTAGACCTTAAAAATATTTTTACTTTTCATTCTTCTAACATAAAAATATTACCACAGATCTGAAGGATCCTGTTTTCTGATTATTGATCCTTTTAGAAGGTGATCTATCGGCTGCATGATTTTCTCTTTGTAACAGAAATAGAACTGAAAAATGTCTTTTTATTAATGTAGACTTTAGCGAAGATAAATGAAATACCTTTCAAGAAGACAACATATTATAGATAATAATAATTTAAACCAAACTACATTGTTTCTTCCAATAAGGAGAGAGAAATAACCTAAAGTAAGTCAGTACAAGAGAAATTTACTATACTTAATTTTCCCAAAGTACTAATTCTAGTACATTTAGAAAGTGTTCTAGAAATTATATAATTATTTCTTTCAGTCCTTCTTTCTTTTTTTAGCTTTTTAAACTGATCACTCCTACTATGATGCATTTATTTTTCTTGGTATTAGACATAAAAACTGAAGACGACAGGGTTGCTGCTTTACATGAACTCATCCTATAAGGGAGAAACAAGGCTGTAAAATAATAGGGGCAAATAAACACTTGACCGTAAGAGTATGTCCAGATTATTATGGTAGGAAGCCCTGGTATAGTTCATAATGGTTCACACAGCTACTGATTCAATGGCAGAGAAATGCACACATCCTACTGGTAAACAATACACATTCTTCATTCAGAAATATAATCAGATGAGCAAGGGTCATTGGAAATGTCATGAAAGCCAGCAGTAAGAATAAGTACTGATAAAAATAAGTGCTATAAATGATAAATTGTGTAAGAAATAGGAACGAGACGATAGAGAAAGAAGTGGTGGTGCTGTTCGCGTTTTACATTCAGAGTAAGTGGGGAAAATACTACGTTCTTAAAATACGGGTGCCATCCTGGGACAAAAGGAAATTCTTGAAAGAGAGCATTGCTAGAAAATAAAATATGATAATAAATAGAGAAAATTTTAAGAGAACTGCTGAAAGGAAAACAAAGATGAAGAAGGGTAACATTGAGAAAACATGAGACTGCAAGACTCATTCAGGTAAGTCCAATTATCTGTTTAATGTAATTGTTAAGGTGAGAAGAGAGAAAATTAGGAGAAGTAAGAGGTGAAAGTTGCAATATTATCAAAATTTTCTGAGTAAGTGCAGAATTGGAAAAATTACAAAAAAAGCAGAAAAAGAGAAAAGCAGAAGCAGACACATTTAGATAAAATTTCAGAGCAATATAGATAAGATGCTTGAGGCACACGTTTTATACTTTCAGAACTGCAAAGTCTTAGAAAATCTGCCTCCCATGCACCAGTTCTGTTAGCGTATAAGAGTGAATTCCTACAAGGGAAGATTGCGGCAGAAAGAGCAAGAAGTCGGGTGGACAGAAGAACCGGGGCATCTATTGCTCGGCTTGCGAAGAAAATATTACATCCACATTTGAACAAGAATAACGATTGCTCTGAGAAGTAATCATTTCAAAATAAAAATGTCTCATCTTTAACTCAAGGGTGGATTAAGCAGTTGGAGTACCTCCTTCACGTGATATGTCTTGCTTTAAGAAAAACAAGTAAGTGGGGAGCAAAGGAAAGGGAAATGGAATAAAAGCAGAATTAAGAAATGTGAAGTGCGTGTACGTGTGCCCTAAGATGAATATAAACATCATGCACTGAAAACACGCACTCATGAAAAAAACTTAAAAAGTAAAACGAATGTTGGGCTGGTGGAGGAGCTCAGGAGTAGAGCACTGGATTGGCATAAGGCGCTGGGTTTTATCCCCTGCATTGAAAAAAACCCCCAAAAAACCCTGGAAAATATTAAATGAATTATAGCAAATATGAAGCAACAAAAAGTTGGCATCGTTTGAAGGCATTTGAATTTGTGTGTGGTAAGAAAAAGCACATATGGTGAAAGACAGTTTTCCTTTGTTTGTTTGGTTTGTTTGTTTGTTTTTGAGACGGGTCTTGCTTTGTACTTAAGGTTGGCCTTGAACTCACTATGTAGCCCAGCTGCCCTTGAACTCACAGCAATCCTGCTTCTGTCAGTTTTACTTTTTAGAAATATTTCTGATTTTAATGGCACACATTTAGAGACATGGAATTTGTTTTTCTCTCCAATCACACTCTAACTAGTATGTTAGTTTCATAGTAAACAATCCTTCTGCAATGATAATAGTCTATGTGTTGCTTATTGATGTCTTAAGAGTTCCACAACTCTGAAAATTCTTAGCTTTTTCATTTTGTGAAAAAAATGAGATAAATTTCATAGCAAATTAATAAGAAAATAACAATAGTTAATATACTGTGTATCATTATCTTCAAAGTAGTTACTCAGAGTACAAGATAAAAAGAGTCTCATGAAGAAGAAACAGATGATAACACAAAACTTTCTTTTAAATGAACCAAAGTAGACTAGCAGTACAAATGGAACAAATTAATATATAGTAAAATACTTTTGAAACAATGGACTAAGTAATTTGGGGAAGTATCACGTGAGTCTGAATCTACTGAGTGTTGTTTCTCTCCTTTCCTTTCTTCTCCTCATTCCCCTTCCTCTGTAATCATTTCCTGTTCGCTTGATGCCTAGTTATTCTGGCATGAGTGCTAGACATTGTTTATGAAAACCTGAGGAATTTGTCTGAGTTTTAGGATAATGCCATTTCCTTAGATAGAGTTTATATGTGCTTTTGAGGGACTGCAATGTTTCCAGAGCTGGTCTCACTTTCATCCTACTTCTGATTCGCTGTTTTTCTTAGTCTCAGTGATTTTCCAAGACCCAATCAGCTTGCAGATCCTGAGCTCTAATTTTTATCCCACAGCTTCTTAGTACTTGATGACTTAACTCATCTCAGCAATCTATGTTGAACTGGAACAAACTGCCAAGGGAAAAGCATCTCCAAATTCACTTCTTGGATCTAAATTACCTCGTGTACCATTATTGGAAGCAGAATTTCCTTTAATGATTTTTACTGAGACAAAATAGAATATGCAAAGGATAAAAACATAAATGTACTTTCAGTACAAATTATTAAGCTTGATAATGTAGAAATAATGGTTTCTGTGAAAGAAGGTGGAGAATGAAAGACAAATAGATAATTAGGATTTTTTTTCTCCCCTACAGGATATAAAAACATGAGCTCTCACTCTGAGTAAAGGGGTTGGTTTGGACAAAGACAGAAGCATATGACATGACCTGTTTCAGAAATGATAAAACACATTGGATATTAGAACATCCGAGTGAGGCAGGTGTTATGACTTGTGTCTAAATGTCTCCCCAAACCTCATGTAATCATAGGTGGGGCTTTTTCAGAGGTGGCTGGATCTAGAGTGTGTAATGCTGGAACTGATTCATGGTGCAACGCTAGGCTCAAGGGCAGTAGGGTTTAGGGTGTGGGTGCTACTGCCCTAAGTAGCCTGGATAAGATAAAAAGGGCAGAAAGACATTGTTAAGGTCTCTTGTAGCTTTTGCTGTCTTTGTCTGCAATGAACTGTTTTCCTTCTCTGCAATAGCCCTCTGTCATGTGCCGCTCTGCCTTGGAACCAGCCAACTATGGACTGAAACCCTGATGAACTGTGAGCTAAGTAAACCTTTCCCAATTTAACTTTGGGTGGTGAGTGTTCTGTCTCAGCAATGAAAAAAGTAATTAACATAGCGGTAGTGGCAGGAAATAAGGAATATTAGTGAGATCAAGGTCTGAGTATAGAGAGTGCTGGATGGACTGAAGTTTTGTGAGAGCATTTTCCTTTGAGAGTCAGTAAGGTGGGTCCATATTACCTAAAATGGGATAGTAACAGCAAGGCAATCTTAAGCAAATCATGGTGCAATATTTAACAAGAAAAATGTATTAAGTGCAGAAACAAGCTCCTCGATTGTTGCATCTTTTATATTGAATATGTGCCTATTTTAATGGAAGGTGGAGAAACATGGTCAATATTTAAATGAAAGAAAACTTACTACAGTAAAAGACACATTGCCAAGAACACTGGGATAAGTATGTTTGAAGTGAGGGGGCATATTTTGAAGGAGATTAAAGGCAATTTTTTTTACTGCATTAAATTTTACAAATCTAAACATTCACCTTACTTTTTGAGCTCTCATTGATCAAACATTTATGGTAATTTCTGCCAAGCAAAAATATTTTGGTGTGTCCTCATCTACTTTATTACCTGGATCTGGCATGGTGCAACTTTTGGCTTTTCCCTTAAGTCAAAAAGATGGTGATCAGAGCAATTAGATAAGAGAGAAAAATAAAAGAAATGATAGGAAAAAGGATGAAGTAAAACTATTGCTACTTGCAGATGACATGATCCTTTACATGGAGGACCCCAAAAACTCCACAAGAAGACTCCTTGAATTAATTGACAAATTCAGCAGTGTAGCTGGATACAAAGTCAACACCCAAAAGTCAATAGCATTCCTATACACAAACAACAAACAGACTGAGAGAGAAATTCAGGAAACCACACCTTCCCAATAGCACCCAAGAAATTGAAATATACAGGAATGAATCTAACAAAAGAAGTAAAAGATCTGTTCAGTGAAAACTACAGCACTCTAAAAAAAGAGATAGAAGAGAATTTCAATAACTGGAAAAATATTCCTTGATCATGGATAGGAAGAAGTAACATTGTGAAAATGGTCATACTACCAAAATTGTTGTACAGATTCAATGCAATTCCCATTAAACCACCATTAACATACCTCACAGATCTAGAGAAAACATTCCTTAAATTCATCTGGAACCAGAAGAGACCCAGAATAGTAAAAGCAATCCTGGATAACAAAGATAAGTCAGGTGGAATCACAATCCCTGACCTGAAATTGTACTACAAAGTTACTGTAATAAAATCAACCTGGTACTGGCTCAAAAACAGACTGAGGATCAATAGAACAGACTGGAAGATGCAGCCACAACCACAAACACACTCAGCCAACTAATCTTTGACAAAGGGGCCACACAAGCTCACTGGAAGAAAGATAGCCTCTTCAATAAATGGTGCTGGAAATACTGGCTTGCCACTTGCTGAAGACTGAAAATAGACTCAAGTCTATCGCCATGCACCAAACTCAAGTCAAAATGGATCAGAGATCTCAATATTAAAACAGAAACACTAAATCTATTGGAAGAGAAAGTAGGTAAAAATCTTGAAGTCGTAGGAGTAGGCAGAGCTCATGAACAAAAATCAAACAGCAAGGGAAACACTCAAAGAATGAACAACTGGGACCTCATATTACTGAAAAGTTTTTGCACATTAAAGAAATCACTAGTAGAGTAAAAATAAAAACCCACAAACTGGGAAAAAATCCTAGCTGGTTGTCCCTTAAACAAAGGTCTTCTATCTAGAACATATACAGAATTAAAAAACATCAACCTCCCCAAATTCAAAGACCCAACCCTAAAATGGGCATTTGAGACGAATATACACTTATTAGATAAAGAAATACAAATGGCAAATCAATACATGCGAAAATGTTCAACATCATTAGTCATTCAAGAAATGCAGACTAAAACAACATTGCGATTTCATCTCACCCCAGTAAGAATGGCTATCACTAAGAAATCAACCAATAACAAATGCTGGTGAGGCTGTGCAGAAATAGGAACTCTTCTCCACTGCTGGTGGGAATGCAGACTGGTGAAACCATTGTGGAAATTGGTTTGGAGATTCCTCAGCAAACTAGGTCTAGAGGTCCCATTCAACTCAGCTATTCCCTTTTTTGGGTATTTTCCCAGAAGACTTGAAAACATCATATCACAGTGACAAATGTGTACCCATGTTTGTAACAGTGCAATCTGTAATAGCTAAATCCTGGAAGCAACCCAAATGTCCATCCACTGAGGATTAGATAAAAAAAATTGTGGCATTTTTATATAATGGAATATTACTCAGGTATAAAGAAAGACAAATGTGAAGCTTGTATAGGTAAATGGCCACAACTAGAGACCATAATCATAACTGAAATAATTCAGATGTGCAATGTATTGTATCACTAGTGTAAGAACCTGAAAGTGTGAATATAAATTAGGAGGTATGATAAACATTGTGAAATGAAAGAAAACTGCTTAAAAGTAAAGAGCAACTGGGATGAGGGGAAAGAGAAAAGGAAGAAAGGGATAATTATGTGTGTATGTATATGCAGGATACCTAACATAGTTGTACTACTGACTTCTGTCACTTTATTGTAAGGAAGAGTTAATGATTAGTTGTTGAATCAATCTTGCATGTCTATGTTTGTTTTCCTGCGTATACAGTTTGAAGTTATTAATATGTAATACAACAACTATTGTTAATTCCCCATCACCTGGTCTATAATTCAGCTTTGATTGTACTATTCTCGTGCTGTTTTGTAAATGTCTGTCTGTTTGTTAATATGTTTTTGTTCTTTTGCTTTTAAAATAAAAAAAAAGACAGTGAAAAGTGAACAGAACTGAGTCAGAATATTGAAGCAGCCATAACAGCACAACTGAAGACACACAGTTTAAAGGGCTTCCAGAACTGCTTCAAAAGATGGAAAGGACAATGTGGTGAGTGGATTTGAAGTGTGGGGGCGTATTTTGAAGGGGATTTATGGCAATGTGCTTTTTAACGAATTAATCATTTTAAAAATTTAAATAATCACTCTATGTTATGATCATATTTCATAGGTGGTAGAAGAAGTCTTCAGATATTTGCTGACTGCTTTGGGATCTAGGACCATGAAAAGATTCCATAAGACAGTTTATTTGAAAGCCTTTTCATGAGCCATGCTATCCAAAGAAAAAATATTTTTGGCAGTTATTGGATCCTAAATGCATTGCAATACATTGCCGTTTTTCTCATGGAGCCCAGACAATCATTCCTGACATTTGCAAAAGCAGTATACAGGTCATTTGAGCTTTGTATCTGATGGAAAAATATCCACACCACATTAGCCAAAAATAATACCATTTTATTTTATTTATTTATTTATTT
>PVLD010027447.1:0-20771 GCA_004027595.1 Dinomys branickii | reverse complement strand
GCTCTTCCGATCTTATTACATAGTTATCTTCACATTAGTTAACACAAAAACATTAAAGGAAATACCAAATTATAGAGAAGATAGTAGCGAGTTTGCATTGGATGCTGTATAATATAAAGTTATCTTCACTTCTGTTAATACAAAAACGATTGAGGAAATACAGAATTATAGAGAACATAGAAGGGAATTAGCTCTGGATGCTGTCCTACATAATGTTACCTTCACATTTGTTACTCAGTTACACAGATGATGGCCCATTTGATCATTCAGTTTTTCTCCTCCCTCATCTCCATTGCCCTACCACTTAATCAGTCATCTTCCCTGTGATAATAACTGTACTCCTGGGTTTATCTATATCCTTGGACTCTCGCCTTGGGAAGAGATATAGCTGCCTCAGACTTATACTATAACATACATGGGTGTATACAAACTGCCATGGTTGGAGGTGGGAAAGCACATATGCTCACAGCGGACCGCCTGGCTCCACCCTGTCGTCGTGCTATGGGTGGGGGCGGGTCCAGTCCGTGAGGTGCCCTGAGCGGGGCCCTCAGCGGAGCAGCTACGGGGTCCACTGTGGAGCAGCAGCGGAGCAGCCAAGGGGCCCACTGCAGAGCAGCATCAGGGCCCACTGCGGGGCAGCCGCAGGGCCCACTGCGGAGCAGCCGCAGGGCCCTCAGCGGAGCAGCCACAGGGCACACGTCCCCATCGGGGCACCCTCTGTGACCCTTTTGGCTCTGTCCCGTTGCCTTGATGCCAGAGGCCCGTTCTTCTCCTCCCACCTCCTCCTGATCTCCAGCATTACCATTTCCCACCCCTTGCAGCTGGGCAATGGGTCTCCAAAGCTGAAGCTGCAAATGCCGAAACGAAGGTGTGGGCCAAGGGTGTGCTTGGAGCTGCGACCTCCTCCCTCTCCGTCTTGTCTCCCTCCGACTGTGCCATGGCAGATCTGCAATCCCCTCCTCCAGAGGAGGTTTTGCTTAGACTTTCCGAGGGTTTCAGTTCCCATTTCAGATCCTTCTCAAGTTCAGGATATCCACCTCTTTCCTTTCTGTCCTTCACATGTTGCTATATTCCTACATCTGAGTGGCATTCCTCCGGGAGGTTCTCTCTCTGCTGCCTACCTGGTCGCCGTGGGTTCATACAAGGTTCATATATGCAAGCAGTATGGAGACACTCTTGTTGCTCGTATTAGTAGTTTGGGGTGAGTCCTGAAGCCTGTGGACTCATCCCATTGCTGTCAGGAACAGGTGGTGATTGCGCAGGCCAACGAGGCTCAAGGTGCTCACAGAGGGCGTTCAGGGTGGGAGTTGAAGCCCAGTAACTCAGTTCATGCTTCCTGCTTGATGTTGGAGTGAGAAGGGCATGGGGCCGTGTGATCCACCTCCATCTGCGGCTCTCTCTTGCTGTTGTGCTCCAGTTCCCGTTTGTTCCTTGACTGGATCACTGGGAGTTGCTGTGGCTTTGATGTGGGTGCTGATGCACCCCACTGCTCCCCACTGGCAGCCGCCCATACAGTGGAGAGGCAGGAGGCCACAGCCTCGAGGCAGGCATAGAGCTGGGTGTGGTGGGATGTGTACTGGCTGCTCTGGCTCCACCTTGCCTCCAGGTGCTGATTAGGAAGGTTGCTGCAGGGTGGGGACTCTGCTTCAGTGGCTGTTGCAACCTCTCATCCTCACACTGGATTTGACAAAAGTTCCCAACCACCATTGCCTCTTTTCCTGGCTGCGCCCTCTCCTCTCCGGACCTGGACCAGCTCTTGGAATTCCACTCTCCTCTGGCCGAGTGGGGAGGTTTCCATGAGCGTGGGTCTCCGAAGCTGAAGCTGCAATTGCTGGAACGAGGGCTTGGGCCAAGAGTGTGTTTGAAGGAGTGGCTTCCTCTTTCTCCGTCTCTTCTCCCTCCAACTGTGCCGCGGCGGCCCTCTGATCCTTTCCTCCAGGAGAGGTTCTGCTTGGTCTTTCCTAGGGCTTCAGTTCCCATTTCAGATCCTTCTTGGGTTCAGGGTACACACCTCTCTCCTTTCTGTCTTCATATTGCTATATTCCATTGTCTGGGTGGTAATCCTCTGGGAGGTTGTCTCTCTGCTGCCTACCCAGTTGCCATCTTCCCGGAAGTATGCCAGGTAGGCCTAATTTTTAAAAATTAAATTTATTTATTTCTTTACTCACAGTACTGGTGATTCAACCCAGGGCCGTGGCACTTAGCTATATCCCTGGCCCTTAAAAAAAAGCTTAAAAATTTTTTTTGAGACAGGGTCTCAGGGAATCACTAAGTTGCCTGGATTGGGATCAAACTTAAGATCTTTTTGCCTCAAAAAATGCTGAGGATGTGGGAATGAGCTTACATGTCCAGCTCGGGTGGGCCTGACTCAATGTTGATCTGACTCAGGATCCTCTGTACTGCCTTCTGCAACTCCTTCGAGCCCTTGCTCAAGGATTTAGGATCTTTAGGAGGAAGGAAAGATTCCCTGAACTGATCACAGGGGTGCCTATCTGTAATCCCAGGTACTTGGGAAGCTGAGGCAGAAAGATCATGAATTGGAGGCTAGCCTGGGCTGCAGAATGAGACCTTGTCTCCTCAACATTAAAAATAAAAGGGGCCAAGGAAGTAGCTCAGTGGTAGAGCACCCCTGGGTTTACTCCCAGTACCATACACACAAGGAGCACTTTTGTGTGCCCGTGGCCTCACAGATTTAAGACTTTACTCCACTCCCCTCAGGTTGCGTGGCCCTGCAAACACTGCCATCTGTCATTTCTTTTTGAGCCTCATCACTGCTCTGGAGAGGGCCATGCATTTGTTTTCTTTGTCCCTGTAATAAATGAAAAGGAGGGTGAGGGAATTGATCCATGCTTGCCTGGCTGAAGAATTGCTGGCCCACTTCTGGATGTGACTCGGTGCACACTCTTTGGAACTGTTTCTACTACCCGGTCCTACCTAGAGCCCGGTCCTACCTAGAGCCCTCGGGAAAAGTTTGTGGTCCTGGCTGGTGATAAGATCCCCTTTGGGAGGGAGATGAGCTTGGGTGACTGCAGGAACCGTAGCAGTACTTCCCAGCTCCAGACCCTGATACTTGGCTTAAATTGAGGAGCACTTAGTGGGTATCAGTTACTATAGACCAATTCCTTTCAGAAGGGGCATGCACTTACTTGATGATGTACCTGTTCTCTTTTATTACAGTTTTGCCATATAACAGACCACCTTAAAACTCTGTGGCTTGAACAACTATCCTTTGTTATCTTGTGATTCTGGGGCTGATAGTTGAGGTTGGGCTCTGCTGGCTTCCTCATGCGTCTGTTGTCGTCTCTGGGCTTGTTGGTGTAGCACAGCCCAGGTGGCTCATTTCTACTGCCTGTGTCTTTTATTCTCCAGTAGCTAGCCTGGGCTTGGACACACGGTGGCTGGGTGGGGTGCTAGGAGACGGTCAGAACCAGGCCTGGTCCCTTGAAGCCTAAGCCTGGCAGTCAAGCCATGCCTCTGCTGGCCAGTGTGAGTTACAGAGCCAGGTCCTCTCAAGAGGATGGGGGAACAGACTTCACCTCTGCATGGAAGAAGCTGTGAATTTCCGTTGCACAGGGTATGGATATAGGAAGAGTGGAGAGCCAAGGCCACTTTACTAATACTACTGGCGGTGCAATATTCCTGGCCATTTCCAGATTTTTATGATGTCAGCTGATAGTTTGAATAAGTTCCTGCCTCGTACAGCAGAAAAGGGTCCACAGTTCTAAGGATTTGTAAGCTTGTGGGTCCTGCCAAGAATTAGATCTGGGATAAATGGAGGTCAAAGTGTTTGGTCTGCTCCTGCCCAGCATTCTGAAAGTCTTTTCAACATCTACTTTGTACCATGCACTACCCTGGGTGCTTTCTAAACATTCTCCTGTCTAAACTTAAGAGTCCTTCTTAGGTACATTTTAATTCCATTTTATAGCAGAGAAAAACAGGCTCAGAGGGGCTAAGAAACTCATCTGAGGTCACACATTTGGCAATGGTACAGGCAAAACCTAACCTCCAACTTGCTGCCTGTGCACCTTACACTTCATCACCTGAGTAATTAGCTCACAAGGCTTAGAATCCAGGTGGAATTATTAGTTGGAAGCCCCTAGGAATCCCACTGCTGATAAACACTTGCCACCTCGGTTTCTTCAAGTATAAGAGGAACTGCTGAGACCTTTCGGGTTTCATGGCTCCAGTTGGCAGGTGCTGCTTCCTCTGCTCCTCCTGTGGGAAGGAAGGGTTCAGAGTGGTCCAAGGTGGCTCTGTAACACCAGCCTTTCCTCTGTGGAAGCCTTAGTGTTTTGTGCCCAGACAGGGCTGTGAGTGATTGCTGGGGTTTCCTTGTGGTGGACACACAGTGATTGCATTTGACTCGTGTAATTGAAATGTGGGTCCCTGGGGAATCTTTGGCTTTGGGATCAAATGCATGAAAGCAAACCTAATAGGCTTTAAGGTTATAATCCTCAGTTGCTGTCCTGTCTGGCTGCAGTTTTGCCCTGCGGAGGGGCTGTGGTGGCATTTGTGTGGTGGGATGTAGCCTTTGAGACATTCTGGGTTCCTGGCCTTCCCTAGGGAAGCAGCTGTGGCTCAGCCCTTCCCTTCCTTCTGCTGTTTAGGGAAGACCTGCAGATTACTCTCAGGATGTGAGAGCAGAGTTCAGAGCAAGGACAGGGCTGTGCTGGAGCTTTTGCCATCACTTTGTGCACAGGGGACCAAGGAAGGTCCTTTGCTGCAAAAATAGGAGACACTTAAACTGCCACACTAGAAGGTTTGGGGGACATGGGAGGAAACCCAGGCACCTCTCGCTCAGTGTTGTGCTTGTGGTATAACCTAGCATCTTGGAGTGGGGTACACACAAAAAACTGCAAACTGGGATTGCCTTGAGCAGGAAATCACCCTCGTGAACATAATTGATGCAGCCAGATGAACAGGTGGGACCACATTTCCAAAAAAGTTTGTACATGACTCATTAAAAGAGGCAAACCTATGGGTCACACTGTGCTAGCAATGTCACAGTGCTTTGGAAAATCAAGAAGGTGATTGAAAATCACCTTTTAGGTCATTTGAGCATGAGGAGGAGGAGAAAAGTTTTTTCTCTAAACCAAACTGCAATCTGTCCTCCAATGGGCTGGAGCTTCCAATTCAGAGTCCTCAGCTCAGAGCTGCTCACAGCCTCCCTTGGGCTTTCTCAGGTGTGGTCATATGCACAACCAGTTGGCACCAGAGGGGGCATTGGGTATCTGTTGGCTTCCTTTTCTCCCTTCTGCCTGCTGTGCATTGGGTAGAGTATGGAGTGGGTGATACATCATGCTGCTAGGGTGCATGCTGCAGGTTGGCAGGTGTGGGCTGTGACAAGTCCCAGGTCTGTGCCTGGTCACCCGCTTCCTGTCTGTAAGATGGAATTAATACTAGTATTTCTCATAGAGTTGCCGTGGACACTCAATTTGATATTGGATATAGTGAACCTTGCCTAGCATCTGGAGATGCTGTTTTGCTACATGCCAGTTCCTCTAAAAAGCCCAGAGTCCTAGGCTAATGAGAGGATCTTCACATGTCCTTGGAGTCTGTGGCAACTTAAATGGGTGGTGAGATAGGGCAGCCTCACTTCTCAAGGGTGATCTACTGTTTCCAAATGATCTTTGTTATTTGTAATCAGTTTAGGTGGTTATATACCACTTCTTAGAGTACACGTTGACCGGACAGCTTGTTAGAGTGCACATTCTGGTTCAGCTATGGGATTCTGTATGTCTGTCAAGTGCCTCACGTGGACCACACTTTAAATAGCAAGCAGGATAGCAAGCAGGGAAAACCAGCATCATGGGGAGCCTGTTACTGGGGACACTTGGGCCCTTTCACAGAGGAATGGCATACTGTCTCCTGAAGAGTACCAGGGAAGATTTTGGCAGTGGGTGTTAGAAGGGGTTGGGACGTCTTTTTATAACTCCAAGAACAATGAGAGAAAAGGCATATGGCATCTTTTCAGTGGCTTTCTCTGAACTCTGAGCCATTGTAATCTCTCAGGATCAGCCTGGCAAATAGCCAGTTGAATGGACTTCAGAAGAGCCACACTCGAGGGCTGGCCTGCAGCAGCAGTCTTCCTGGATGGTGGCCCAGGTAAAGAGCTAGCCCAGGCTGTGGAGGAAGTCACTGAGTTCTGTAAACACAGAGATACAAGCACATTGTCCGGTGTGCCACCCTGTGAGTGCCATGCACATGTGCACACACACGCCTTACCTCTTTATCTCATGCTTTATTTTCCCTTGCACAGGATTTGGGAAAAATCTCATCTGGCCAGCTATTAGATGTTTGAACCAGAGGGATGTTATGAGGGTTCAAATCAGTCATTTTTGTTAGAACCATTGTGTACCTTGGAAGGAAAGGTCCCTTCTCCTGTTTAGATTATGGTGTATATTTTGCCCCTCTCAGTCTTGGCTCAAGGCTAGGGGAAGCAGTCCCTGACAACTCAGCTGTCCATGGTCCTTTTCTGCTTGGACAGCATAGGAACATGTCTGTGCTTTGGAGTAGTGGCACTCTCTGAAATTTCTAGAGTTGTGATGCCAGTGTTGGGGACATGATAGAAGAACAGCATATTGATTTCTGTAGGCATTTTCTAATGCTTGTAGGTGATAAATTTCCTTTTTTTTCTGAGACTTTTTTTTAATGCTGTGGGATTGAACTTAGAGTTTTGCATTTGACAAGCAAGCTGTCTACTGTTGAACTACATCCCTTCTATTTCTGATGAATTTTATGAAATGAATTACAACTAGCAGTAATTTACTGTGTTGATATGAACTTGCAGTTGGTGGGCATTTTGGGACCCCACCCTGTGATTTGGGTTCTCAGGTAGATGAGGCCTTTTATGTTCGCCAGTGCTGAGGACTTGACCTGTGAAAGGCTGAGGATGTTTCAGTGGCTCATGTCAGATTGCTAATTCTCCTCACTTGTGAAAACAGCTGGCATTAGAGAGAGCAACCCTTAACTTGTCCCAGTGGCTATAAAGCTCAGGCTCAGAAGCAAGGGGGAAATTGATCTCTTAATGTGGCTTTCTTCTCACTGTAGTTTTTGTTCTGTGTGTCATTATGCATTTGAGTTAAGGCAGCCAAGGGCCAGCCAGACTGCCCTTGCGTGGGTGAGTAAGGCAGTGTGGTCTGCTTGGGAAAGCGTTTACTTAGCTTTCCAAGGGGCTGTGGGTTCCAGCCCTGCTTCAGCTGTGGCCCTGCATGGCGAGGGCAGAGGATTGTGAGCTTCCCAGAGCAGTAGAAGAGGCTACAGGGCTGCTGGGGTAGGTTCTTTCACTCTTGCAGGGCCCGACTTCCCAACTTATCCCAGTAGGCCGTCTTCATAAAAGCGAGTACAGTTCCTTCAGTACTGACTGGCGGAGTGATGCTCCTTTGTGGGAGGGGGTAGGTGCATCTCTTTTTCTGCGTGTCCCCAGGTGTCCTTTGAGGTTTGAGCACGGGGGGGCGGTTTCAGCACAGGGACAGTGAGAATTAAGACAAGATGCCTGTACATACCTGTGAACCCTTATACCAGGCCTCTTAGCAGAGTTAGTGACACTGTCCTTTGTAATGTCTTCCGGCCTTTGATGAAGTCCGCCTTGAGGGTCTCAGGCATCTGCTATGTGGTGTGGAGGGCTTGTTTGCCCACTTTTCCACCCAGGTAGAATGTTGGTGGGGGAGTGTCGTTGTGAGGCCAGGGTAGGGGTGACAGGGTGAATCACTGAGACCCCAAGATAAAAGTGGCTCTCAGGATAGAGAGACAGGTGGTAGGGCCAGCTGGATCCCTAGGGCAGTGGTCTAGGATCATTCTAAACTCTGTTAGGCACCTTTTCTGAGATACATAGTGGAAAATCCATTCTATTCAAGCCACGTGGGGGAAGTTACATTTCATAATGTGTCTAACATCCTTGTATGGTGCGTTCTAGCTCCCTTCCAGGCTGCTGAAAAGATGGAGCAGCCCATGTTCTCACTGAGCAGTAGCTTGGAATTTTCTCCTCTTTGAACATCAGTGTGGATTTTCTTTAAAGTTTCATTGCACAAGACCTTTCCCAAATGACTTACGCAGCTTGGCACAAACTGTGCTTGCTTAGGGTTGTTTTGTGTTCTCTGCTATAGAGCTCCAGCAGACTACTTTGCAGATACTGCATAAAACTGTAGGAATTAGTTTTGTACTCCTAGAGGGGAACTTACTGCCATTCCCCACTGTGCTGTAACCTACCGGGCCCAGACCTGACTCTTCTGCCCTCTGGTGTGCCTTGATCTCTCTTTGTGGCCAGGAAGGGCCCTGTTGGGGGTGGCTGTCCTCAGGCAGCGCTGAGGTTCAGAAAGTGAGGTTGCGTTCTTGGGCTCCTCAGAATGCAGACTGTAGTGCTTTGTTTTGGAACTGAGATGCAGGTTGTAATTCCTCCTTGTGGCTGCTTTCCCCCTCCTGCCCTGTGTGTAAATGTTGCCTATATGGTGGGGTGGAGAGAAGGGGAGACAAGAGAAATGACATCTTTAAATTGCCCATTTTACCTAAAGTGCTCATATGTATCATATACACTTAAGTGAATTGTGAATTTGTGTAAACACTGGTCAGGGTAAAACACAAAAACAAGAAAAGAACATTAGCAGTGCCTGTAGAAGGTCCCTCCTTAAATCGCAACCTCCTTCCTCTTTCCAGGGGTAAACACTATCCTGACCTCTAACTCTGTAGTAAACTTTGCCTGCTTTTGAATTTCATTTAGATAGAATCATACCCTAAATAAGCTATTGTGTCTGACATCTTCTGCTCAGTATTATATTTTTGAGATTATTCTGTGTGATTGCAGATGAATGCTGGTCACTGATTTCTTCACTGCTGTATAGAATTCTATTCCATATCCTATCACTGGGCGAGGCAGAGGATTGCCAGCTCAAGCCCAACCTGGGAAATTTTGTGTGACCATTTCAAAGTAAAACATAAAATACCTATGTAGCTCAATGCACAGACCATGAGTTCAACTCCTAGTACTGCCAAAAACCAAACCAAAACAAAACAAACCAAACCTCCGAAAAGCAAAAAGCAAAAACAAAAACAAACTTGTGCATTACATTCCTGTACCATGATTTACTTATCCACTCTAGCATTCATGGGCTTTCAGTTTGTTCCTGATTTGGGGGATTACATATTCAGCTGTGAATGTTTCGTGCATGTTGCGGGGTAAGCATATGTATACGTTTACATGGAGTACGTTCCTACAAGTGGGATTACTGGGTTATGGAGTAGGCACACACTCGGCTTTATTAGAAACCAATGATGGTTTTCCGGAGTGCTGTTAGCAGTTTACTCTGCCGCCAGCGGTGTGCAAAGGCTGCAGCTGCTCTACATCCTTCCCAGCCTGTGACATTTCATTTTTAGTCTTTCTGGCTTTAGCCTTTTGGTCGGTGTGAAGTGGTATCTCAGTTGGATTTTTCTGGTAATTAATGTAGCTGAAAACTGGTCATATTTTATTAGCCATATGGCTGTCTTCTTTTATGAGATACCTATTCAAGTCTTTGACTCATTGTCCTATTATTGTGTGTGTGTGTGTGTGTGTGTGTGTGTGTGTGTATGTGTTTATGTATTACTGGTTTGCAGGAGGTTTTTTTTCCCCTATGCCAGAGATTGAACCCAGGGCTTTCTCACTGAGATATATTCTCAATTTTTTTTTTTTTTATTCTTATTTTGAGACAGAGTCTTGGTAAGTCCCTTAGTTGCTTGTGATTGGCTTGAACTTGTGATCCTCCTGCATCAGCTGGATGTGTAGTACTAGGATGTGTAGTACATAGATGTGTAGTACTAGGCCCATTTGTAGGAAGTCTATAGAGTCTGAGCAGGAACTTTTTGTTAGTTTTACAAGTTCCCTGCTATCCCTTAAACTTTTCTTCCTCAGGACCTGGTGCATGCTAGGCAAGCACTTTATCACTGAGCTACACCTGAGCCCTTATCCCTTACGCTAGCTTCCTTCCTTCCTTCCTTCCTTCCTTCCTTCCTTCCTTCTTTCCTTCCTTCTTTCTGTCTTTTTCTGTCTCCCTCCCTCCCTCCTTCCCTCCCTCCTTCCTTCCCTTCTTCCCTCCACCTTTCCTTTCCTTTCCTTTCCTTTCCTTTCCTTTCCTTTCCTTTCCTTTCCTTTCCTTTCCTTTCCTCTTTCTGTCTCTTTTTTTTTCTCTCTCTCCCCCTTCTCTCTCTCCCTCCTTCCTCCCCTTCCTCTTCCTCCTCCACTGCCACCAGTTCCTCCTCTTCCTCCTTCTCTTTTTAGTGCTGCTGGGAATGGAACATGAGCCTCATGTGTGGTAGGCAAATGCTCTACTACTGAGTCATATGCACTGTCTTCTCTTAAAACTTTAATGCCCCTGGACTAAGCCCCCCAACTATGGCATGTGGATACATGATAAAATAATCTAGTTTCCCAGTGAACATTCAGATTGCTCACCACTCCTGGGTAAATATTTAGCCATCTGCCTCTTCTTCTCTGAGTATTGTGTTCTGACAGAATGCCTTTTCCTCTTGATGCACAGGGTCCTCGTGGGTGCACCAAAGGCAGATTCCAAGTACAGTGCTTCAGTTAAGTCCCCTGGGGCTGTGTTTAAGTGCCGTGTACACACCAACCCTGAGTGGAGATGCACCGAACTGGACATGGCCCGAGGTGGGTGGAGCTCATTGCCAAGGTGGAAGTGGATTCTGTACTTTGCTCTTTTTCTTGCTAAAGTGGCCTGATCATTTACCCACTTGTCCTTCTGTACCTTCATCATTTTCTCCCACAGATGCGTACTGAGTACCTGTTAGTGATTAAACACTGGAATACACTGGTGAACAATAAGTCTTGTCATCCTAGGTCTTGAAAATTAGTCGTTAAAACATACATTAAAGCAATTCTAATTGAGAGAAAACCAGAGGGAAGGTGTATATTTGATTGAACCTAGAATGGAGAGTCAGGAAAGGGCCCCTGAGGATTACAGGGCTGCACAGTAGTGAGCTGAGAAGATGTGAGAGGCAGAACCTTCCAGGATGGGGGCCCTGTTGTGAAGTCCAGAGTGAGCACAGTGTAGCTGGAGTGGTGGGTGGACGAGGTTGGTAGGTGGACTGGAGCAAGATCATAAAGGCTGAGTGGGCCGGGGTTAGGTGTTACTTTTTTTTTTCTATCTATAGGGAGGTATTAAAAATCAATTTTAGGTTTTATATTTTAAGAAGGGAAAGACATAATTGAATGCATGTTTTTAAAAGCTTACTTTTATTTCATGGAAAATACATGTTTGGAGTCAGATGGATCTGGCTGGAACTTACAGGGACTGTCTTGTAGTTTCTTGGGTTTCAAGTCCCTCACTCATAAAACGAAGATCAAGGCTATTTAGAGGATTCACTTGAGAAGATTAAGTGAGACAATAGTGGCAAGTACACAGAACCACCCTCGATAAATAGCTGTTATTTTTATAATTATCAGTTCAAGCGTGTCCCAGGCTACTCAGGACTGGTTTGAGAGTTGGTTGTTATAGTGCAAGACAAAATAGGACCATGCTCCAGAATGTCAGTCAGTACACTGCTTCATGCACTGAGAGACTTGCTGTGGAGAAAACTGGCTGGATTAAACAGTGAACATGGTGATGGCATTGATTTATGTTTTGTTACAAACTCCTAAAGTTGACTGACATTTTGCTGTAAGTTTCTTATTTCCATACAGGTACAAACATTTGAACGATGGGCTTTGCAAGGCAGCCAGCAGAGATCATTGCTCTACCCAAGTCTGATGTTTCTCTTCTTCTTCCAGGAAAGAATCGGGGTACATCCTGTGGAAAGACCTGTCGAGAGGACCGGGATGACGAGTGGATGGGAGTGAGCCTCGCCCGGCAGCCCGGTGCAGGTGGCCGAGTGCTGGTAAGACCTCCTGAGGGTTCTGTGAAAAGGGCATGGCTGACACCTAAGTGTGCTTGGCGCTGACCTGTTAGGTGACAGGGCAAGGCTTTGAGTTACTGTCCTGCACTGCTGCTCAGACAAATGACTTATCTTTTTACTGTCTTTACCTGCCAAACATTGATGTTTGTCCCGTGATGTGGAAATATGGCTATTGAAAAATGACATATATGTGGCAAGAAGCGTGTAAATGTCACTCACTTGGTAAGTTTTTTTTGTGTGGTGTTGGTTACTTTTCTCTCATTGCTGAGACAAAATACCTGACACCTAAAATTAAGGAAGGAAAGGTTTATTTAGCTTAGAGTTTGTGGAAGTTTCAGTCTGTACGTGGCTGGCTCTAAGGCCAGGTGGCACACGGCAGAGGGCAACGGTTCATGGCGGTGGAAGACAGCAAAAGCAACAAGAGCAAAAGGGAAGAAGGGTGGTGGCAAGCGGCCTCTTTCTCTCCCTTACATGTGCAGATGTGCTGAGCAATTCTTTCATTATTGTTGTCACTTAATTTTTTACCTGAGATATTATTTCTGATCTGATGTTTTCTATTGCCTGGTGGAATTCTTTCTTTACTTCCATTGCAATCATTTCAGCTATTTTAGGTGTGTGTTTACCAAGTTCTTCTATGTCAGTGTCTCCTGGACCTGTTCTGGGTGGGGTGGAGTTCTGAGATTGCATTTTAGTCTGTCTTGTCATGTTCGATGCCGGAGGCAGAGCGCCCAGTCTCCCTCTTCCCTGGCAGCTCAGCAGAGGTTGCAAGGGTCCCTAGTTATCATGGTGGTCAGACTTGCCCCTCAGTGGCTGCCGAGATGGGCTGCTTATTCTAGGGTCTTTTGGTGGTTGGTGTAGTGTACCTAGCTTTCCCAGATCCCAGACTTGAACTGCAATATCTGCAGATCGTAGATGCCTGAAGTGTCCCCAGGCAGCTCGGGGCCCACGTATGACCCAGAAGTAGGCTGCACTGGTGGCGTGATCACAGACCACTTGGTCCTGTTTCCCCAGACAGTTCAGGGCATAGGCAGAGCCTAGACACAAACCTGTGAGCAGTTTGTGGACCTCCTGATTTGGTGTCTCCAGGCAGCTTGGGACTCATGCAGGAGCCAGATTCAGGTTGCGCTGGTGGTGATTGGTGATTGTGGACTGCCTGTTTCTGTGACCTCTGGGAGGTCAGAGGGCACACAAAGCCCAGAGGCAAAACTGCAGTATCAGCAGTTTACGGACCACCTGATCTGATACCTTAGGAGTCACAGGCACACGCAGGGAGGGCTCAAAGGAGAACCCCTGTGTTAGTGGTTTGTCACCTTCTGAGCCAGTGTCTCCTGGCTGCGCCAGGTACTCAGAGGGTGGAGACACACACTGTAATGGTGGCAGGATCTTGGATCGCCTGCTCTGTCCCTGGGAAGTAGGTAGGGTCTACCTGGTTCTCTAGGCACTCAGCAGGTGATGTCAGCGGCTTGCAGACCTCCTGATTCCGTGTCTCCAGGCAGCTTGGGGTGTATAGGAGCCAGGCGCAGGCTGCACTGCCAGTGATTGCAGACCAGCTGTTTCTGTGACCTCTGGGAGGTCGGTGCATGCCATGAATATTCTGTATGAATGTACATTAATTTAATTAAAAAAAATTCTTTTGGGGGTACCGAGAATCAAACACAGGACCTTGCACTTGCCAGGCAGGTGCTTGTACCACTGAGCTATATCCCCGGCCCAGCATTGGATCATAGATCAATCATAAACTTTAAAAGCCTGCCCCATGACTGCATGAGGCTTTGGGGGAACATCCAGACACAGACCATAATGTGTTTATAAAAGAGATAAATATAAAGGTATAATTTACATAAAATACATAAATCTTAAGATTGGTTTTGGCAGTTGGACACAACTGTATCACACTCCTATACCATGGTGCAGAATATTTCCAACATCCCAGAAAGTTCTCTGAGCTCAGTCCAGTCAACTTCCCCTACCTCTGGGGTGTCCATTGCTATGATAGGTAGTATCATACATTACTTTTCCTACAGTGTGTGCTTCTTGTAAGCCTTTTGTAAAGGAAGATATTTTTGAGATTCATCTATGTTATCAGTGGTTCATTCTTATTTATTCCTACATACTATTACATTTTATGAAATATACACTTTAAAAAAAAGAGAGAGATAGGGTCACCCTGTATTGCTCAGGCTATCCCCAAACCCTTGGGCTCAAGTGATTCTCCTGCCTCAGCCCCCTGAGTAGCCAGGACTATGGTGTTGTGCCATTGAGCCTGGCTTAAAATACATGTTACTTTAATGAGTCATCATTTGGCTTCCAAATGCATATGGTATGTTCTGATCCATTAGGTGCTTTGAGGGAAAGAAGAAAATCTTTGCTATTGAGACTCCCAATGACCTACAGCTATGCAGCCAACTGAGCTAGCCACCAGCCACAGTTTATTTAAATTTGTCAAAATTAAAAATTCAGTTTTCACCCACATTAGCCACATTTTAACTGGTCAGTAGTCATCTATGGTTACTGTGTGTTATATTGTTTCAAACAGCACAACGAGAGAACACTTCCATCATTAGAAAATTTTTTGTTGTCTGTTTCCCCTTTTTCTTTTAAATCTTTCTGTTAACACACACAACTATAGTGCACAGCTTGGTGATTGTTGCACATGTGTGTGCTTAGGCCCCCGCTGCTTATTCCTGCCCTTGGCTGCCAATCATTACTCCTGTACCCCTCCTCCCAAGGTAATCACTGTGACTCCATGGGCATCTTCTAGCCATTGGCTTTTCTTGAAATCTGTAGGAAGATTTTTATTATAAAGCATAAGATCAAGAAGGGAAGATAAGTTAGCTGCCACTTAGTGAGGGCTTCCTTTGGGCCAAAGCTATAAAGCTGAAGGTTTTGTGTGTATTTTATCCCTAGGGAAACAAGTATTTTCATGAGAATTTAAGTAAAATGGCTATCTCCTCTCTGAGGATCCCATTTTTGTACTAAATTTCCCAATGGCAAAAGCTATTCCTCTGAATTCTATCCTCCTCAGGGTAGTTAAGTGTTTTGTCTTAGTCAGGCCCCTTGGGAGGGAGGAGGCAGCTAGATGCTGTGGTCAGCATTGCAGGCCTCCCAACTGGAACCCACTGTAGGTCCTGCTGAGTGCCCCATCCCCCAAAGCCTGCTGTTTGCCTTGGATTTCAGTCCTTTAATCATTGTGGGGGAGGCCCTGGACCCTGACCAAGCTGTCACATTCTCTTATGCATGGTGTCCTGACCCCATAGATGACTGGATGACTTGGCTCCAGAAAGGCCAGAATTCTTGTCTGCCATTTTGGGTAAAGACAGAGAAGAATCTGAACATCTATAAAACAAAGAGTGGCCTGAAGTCCTGATTCAGAGCAAAGAAGAGGGGGTGGACTGGTTGTAGCACAACTGTTCTTGAGGCTCTGAGCCTAGACGCTTGCTCCTGTGAAGATATTTCTTCTTCTCTTCAGTGGGTAATGGTGATGTGGTGGCCAAGCACTTGTTTCCAGAGGGAAGAGAGAAAGAGGGAGAGGGAGACAGAGAGGGAGAGGGGTTCTGCTTCACTGCAGATAAATACTAGAAGGGGCTGTCTCTGGGGACATGCAGTAAGGGGCACAAGGAAGATTTAGCCCAGGAAGCCAAGAAGGCAGAGCTGCGTATTTGTAGTTAGTGGTGTGGTAGATAATCCTGTCTAATTAATTGTACACAGAACTATTTTTCTCAGGTCTTGTGCAATAATTACATCACCCATCAGCAAGCCACTGAGTGTGGGTGCTGGAGAAGAAGAGTGGCACCTGAGAGCATCTGCTGTTCTCACTCCTTTTTTCCCAGTTATGAGCAGAAACTTGTAACATACAGTGAATCATCTTGACCTTTAAAAAAAGAGTGTATAGAACAGTAGTATTAACTACATGCCCATTGTTTTGCAACAGAGCTGTAGAGCTTTTCCATCTTGCAAACCCAAAGCTTTACGTCCACAGATCATCTCCCTTTTCTCTCTTTTCCTGGTCCCTGGCAACCACATTCACATCTCTATACTAAGAGTTTTAACATTAGATCTCATAGAAGTAGTATCATGCGGTACTTGTCCTTTTGTGACAAGTCTTTTTCAGTTAGCATAATAGCCTCAAGGTTTATCTATTTGGAGCCTATGACAAGATTTCCTTTCTTAAGGTGGAATAATATTTCTTGTATATATATGCTGTATTTTCTTAATTCATTCACTGGTGGGCATTTGGGTTGCTTCTGTCTCTTGGCTATTGTAAATAATGGTGCTATATCTTTGGGATTCTGCTTTAATTCTTTGGGTTATATACAGTCTGATGCAGTAGGATTACTGCATCATATAGTAGTTTTAGTTTTTGAGAAACCTCCACACTGTTTGCCAAAGAGGCTGCATCATTTTATACTCCCACCACTAGTGCACGAAGGTTCCAATTTCATCACATCTTTTCGAGCACTGTCTTTTTCAGTGCTGGAAATTGAATCCATGGCCTTGTGCATACTAAGCACATGCTCTCCCAGTGAGCCACTCCGCCTGCCTGACCTATTTTAAATAGTGGCATCCAAATGGATGTGAGGCAGTATTTCATTATTTGGTTTGGATTTCTCACATGGTTGGTGGAGTTGAGCATCTTTGCATCTGCTTGTTGGCTGTTTGTATATGTTTGTAGCAGTGTTCAAGTCTTTGCTTAATTTAAAATTGGCTTGTTTGCCTGTTGTTGTTGAGCTGCCCTCATGTATTCTTCATGGAGGCTGTCATGCTAGGTGTGCCTTGTCCTAAATCCCCTCTTGTTTGACTTTCCCCCACATCCTGCAGTTTAGGCTCTGCCTCCTCCACAACATTTGTTATGGGCTGTTGTGAACAAGCTTAGCATCTTCTGTGTCATTAGGAACTCTACGTTGCATTGTTGCCTTATACTGTGTTATAATTTATGTTATATTTATGTATTCTCCACCTTTTTATGGAAGTCACTTGGGCATGGAAACCATTATTACTCTCAGTGCCCCGAGGACAGCTCTTTTAGAAAGGTGTCTGAAGGGTCAATGTTAAAATAATGAGGAACCATATTAGTCGTCATCTTTTCTTGGCAGCTGATTCTAAGTAACTGCTAGAAATACCAGGCAAGATGCTGTAAAATGCCCCTCAGAATGATGTGTGACAGCAAGGTACATTGAGTGGCCATTTAAGCTGTATTTATATTTTTGAGGATGTTTATCCATTCAGATTTTCTTTAATATCTCTATTTTCTTTGTCAAGGCTTTCTTAGGGTATTAGTTTTAAAATGGAAAGTATGATATGTTTTGTTCCAATACATTTTGAGAGTTGGGAAGTGCCTGAGGTGTAGGGGTGAGATCTGTATCTTTAGGCATAGCAATACAGTACTGGACTCCAGCAATGGGTCTGAAGAGGATGAGGTTGTGCACCTTCTTTGAAAGGGCATCTGGTGCTGAGTTTAAAGTGAAGAACAGATGGAGAATTTGAAAGTTGTGACAGCAGAGAGTCAAGTTTCTAAGTGGCAGACAGTATTACCTGGGCCAGCTCTGCTGGCAGCTAGGATGTGAGGCAAGTGTGGTAGGCCGACCTTGCCTTAACACCTGCATATTTTGGCTCTTGGAGCATTTTGGTACCTTCCAGTTACACAGATCCCCTGTGTAAATCAGCCATGAAGACAAGTCTCTTCCTTTTCATGCCATCCTCATGTATCCCAGGGTGCAGATGACTTTAAAAAGCCGTCTATTTCTTAAAAGAAATAAAGGAGGAGAAAATCATTTCTTGCAATAACAATGGAACAAACCCAGCTCAGGCACTGTTTCTCTCAGGCCTTGGAGGGCAGCTCAAAATGTTCAAGTCTAGTGTTGCTTCCTTTGGTCAGAGTTAGTGAGGGTCAGACAACCCTAATTTAAGTTTATAGATTATTTCTGAGAGGACATAGTGTTCTCTGGCTCTATCTCTGCTGTTTCCTTTCTAAACATCAGGGCTATCCCTGTCTTCTCACTGCTTCCCGTGAATCCATTTATTAGAAAAAGCTACAGAGTACATTTTTGCATTTAGTTCAGTTGCTATGTTTCTTTACTTTTTTGTGTGTGTACGAACTTTTTATTGAACAATAACACACATACGGAAGAAGTGCATAGAGCACTGAATTTTCTATCTGCCGAAATACATTCCAGGCACCTTGGAAGTCCTTCCTGATATCTTCCCAGCCACTGCCTCCTTGGTTGGGAGCCCCTGTGGGGGAGTCTCATGGTATTCCAGCCTCACTTTGATCCTATGTTCCCCGTGGCTGGGAGCAGGGCCTAGCTATGTGCCGTGGACCTGGAAGAATGAGAGAGCCTCTGGCCAACTGTACATGGCCAGCACACATTAAGAGGGCGGAGACTGAGTGCACATTAAGAGGCCTTTGTGGCTGAGCCACCTGGAGAAACTCAGAGTCCACCCCCAGGAAAGATGTGCTGTAGCCTTTGGAATAAATTGTTCATGTTCTACTTCATTTTACTCCTTGGGGGGAAAAATAACCCTTCTAACTCAAAGTATGTTAGATTCCAAGAGTTTGGGTGGTGGTGGGTCCTCTGCTCATTTCTTAGGATGATTTGGAGGCACAGTATGGTTAAATTCTGGGCCATGTACTAAGGTAAGTACTCTGCCTCTGAGCTATAGGCCCCGCTCCGAGCAAGTCTTGTTTCTGGAGAATATTCTTCTTTTTCTATTCTTCCCTGCTCTGCTCCCTTCCTCCCTCACAACTCATAGGAGAGATTAAGTTAGTAATACTTTGTATTAGGTAGTAACAACTTAATAACTTTGCATGAATATGTTGTATTGTTATTAATACTTTGCAGAAAGTCCTTTGTTTTTTTAATGTAGGGGTCAGATGGACATGAGTACATAATGATATCAGGCTAAGTACAGTGTTTTCTTTCTGTAATTAATGTTCAGAGGCTCTTTTATTGTTTTCCCACGTGGACCCTGCCTTTGACACTTTGTTCTCTAACCTCCCACAATGCCTTAATTTTAGGTTAGTATGAAATACAGTATTTGAGTCTTCTAGGAATTCTCCAAGATCACTGTAAACGGTTTATGGCATTTAAAGAATGAGCAGATAATACACTATATGTTAAATGTAGCAGGTCCTTCCTGATGTGTGTTAGTATGCAGCTGGCTGTTAGCATTGTGATAGACATCATCCTCTTCAACCCAGAGCTATGATAGAACATGGTGTGCCTTCCAAACCACAGAGCTTGCTGAAGCCCTAAGCTAAAATGCATTTACCGATGAATTAGACAGTAAGTGATTCAAGTTTGTAAGCCATTTTCAGAGCTGAAAATAAAAAAAAAATCAATTATATTTAGACTTTCTTATTTGTGGGTTCTGTAACTATGGATCAAGAACATTTTAAAAATTGCATCTGGAGAGTAGGCAACCCATGATCTTGCTGCCATTACAGTCTGAGTCTTCGCTCTCCGTGTGGCTGGTGCAGTCAGCAGATTCTCACTCAGAAGGCCTGAGAACTGCTCTGACCAGCGTTTGTATGTGGGCTTGCCCTGTGTGTGCCTAGCACTGAGTGAGGTACTGGAGTGGATGCTCCATGAGCTGCTGGCACTGCAATTTGGGTCTGGGCTTCACTTGTGCCCTGACCTCCTGGAGGTCGTAGACATAGGCAGTCTGTGATCACTGTTGGTTTGGTCCATATCTGGATTCTATGTGCATCCTGAAGTCACTGGAGACAGAGAATCAGGTGGTGCACAAACTGTTAACCCTGTTTGTGCCTGGGTTTTGCCCGTATCCTGAGCTGCTTGGGGGTCACAGGATTACTGGTCTGGGATTGCGCCACCAGTGCAACCATATTCTGGGGCATACACGTGACCTGAACTGCGAGGGGTCACTGGATGAGACCATCTGTCATCAACTGACATGACAGTTCATGTATGAGACCTGGGAGAACTAGGTACACTTTACCACCTACCAGAAGGCCCCAGACTAGGCAGCGCATCTCAGCGGACACTGAGGGGAAGGCCTGACAACCAGGAAAACTAGGGCTACTAGTGACATTTGCTGAACTGCCAGAGAAGAGGGAGACTGAGCGTTCTGCCTCTGGCATCAAGCATGACAAGGCAAAGGGCTAAAATGCAGTCCCAGAACTCTACCCCACTCAAAACAAGTCCAGGAAACATTGACAAAGGAGAACCTGGTAAACACACACCTGAAATTGCTGAAATGATTGCAATGGAAGTAAATAACTCCATAAGGCCATAGAAGAGATCAGATCAGACATAATCTCTCAGGCAAAAAATGAAATGACAATAATAATGAAAGAGATGCTCTGTACATCTAGAGAAGAAATAGATAAAAAATAGATGAACATAGGCAATGGATGGAAACGTTACATGAGCAATATAAGAAAGAATTAGAACACATGAAACAGACTCAAAGAGATTTCCAGGAAATCAAAACTTGCACTGAAAGCTTTCAAAGTGCTTGAATGAAGCTGAAGATAGAATTTCAGATCTTGAAGACAGCATGGCAGCTAGCAATTGTGGAAGGAAGAATCTCTTAAAATAAACAAGGATCCAGGAAAAATCAATTCAACAGCTGTAAGATGAGGCAAAGAGAAATAATGTCAGACTAATAGGAGTCAATGAAACAGCAGGAGGTGACACAAATGACATAAAAAGAATATTTGCAGAATAATATAGGAAAATTTCCCAAGCATGGAAACAGAAACTGAGATCTTTATCTGAGGCATATAGAACTCTTACTAGTCATAACCATAATAAAAGTACACCCAGACATATAATAATCAAGATCCCACACCTCCAGCAAAAGAACAGGATATTAAAAACTGCTAGAGAAAAGAAACAGATCACCTATAAAGGAAAGCCCATCAGAATCAT
>PVLD010027446.1:0-20783 GCA_004027595.1 Dinomys branickii | reverse complement strand
AACCACCAAGAACCTTGACCTGATGGCGGTGTTTCGCTGACAGGACTGTTCTCACGCCCTCCGTTTCTTGTTCCCTCTCTTATTTCCCAAACTTCAATCAACAGTCTCTGTGCCCCTGTGGGTACAGCTAGAACTCAATACCTGAGACCTGAAATAGTTCTTAGCCACCCAGGGAAGGCCTCATTTTATCACACCAGGGTACGAGTCACTCAGGAGGCCGTCTGGGAAGAGCCCCAGCTGGGTTTCAGTTTCTGATTGTGTTGCTCCTATATTAAAGGCCAAAACAGACAGTCAGAAGAGTGTTGTCCTTTCCAAAGCCACCCCTGCTCAGGGACCCGCTTCTCTAAGGAGGCTGCCCTGGCCTGGAACTCCTCAGGCTTTGCCTCCTCCATAACCTGGAGAGAGGTGACACGAGTGGCACACTCGGCTTGTGATGGTGGCAGACTTCCACATGCAGCCATCGACCCTGAGCTTAGTGACATGGGCATTTACAGAACTACAGCCCTCTTTCCTTTCTGTCCTGGAGATCACCCCCCCCACACACACAGACATACACAACACGTCCTGGGCTTCTGGGGTGTACCAGGCCTCATGCCTGTCACTGGAGATTCAGTGAAGAATGGGAGCTGGTTTCAGCTTTGAAGAGCTCATAAGGTGTTGGGAAGACCAGCTCACAACTACATAATGCACCCCCCAAGGGCCTGAGTCATCTGTGTTAACTTGGCTGTCACCAATAGCTCAGAAAGGCTAACCATGCGGGGGGAGCATCCTCTTCCGGTGGTCTTTGAGGAACTGCAACTAGGCATTGTCAAGTTATACACTTTGTACTTCCCACATGAATCTTTGTTTTAGATAAAATTCTTTCACAGTTTAGGGTTACCTCGGTTGTGTAATACAAGTCTGTTGTGGATAAATTCAAACCCACCATTTCTGTGCCTTTCTGATTTGTGGACTTTACCTCCTCTTAGCTGTCACCTTCAGAGATATAAGAAAGTTGATTAGAAAGGCAAGCCGGTTTGTTAGTGGAACTTGCCAGCCTCTGACAGTCTATCTATTGGCTGCTTGGCTGTGCGGATCATTCCTCTCTGGGTCTTCTGAGGGTGCTGGCTTTGCCTCCCACCGCACAGGCTTGAGATGCCCACAGCCACTCACTTGGGAGGGATGACACCTTGCTCTTGGCTCAAGGCACCAATGAATAGCACCCATTCCGTGCCTCAAAATCTCCCCAGCTGGAGGAGGTCCAGCGGGACTCAACTGAGGCGTATCAGCATTTACTAGAGAAATGTATACAACATAAGATATACAAATACATAAGAATCTACAAGATTGGCTGCAGTGGCCACCCACAGAGTCAGAGGAGGAAGCATGCAGAGGGTGTCTGCACCCTGGAGACCAAAGGACCCGGTCCAAGGCCTGTAGCTCACTATAGGGTTCCGTGCAAGTTGGTATCAGGAGGCTGATGAGTCTGCTCTGGAAACCAGGAGATGAAGTCCACAGTGAAGGCAAAGATAGAGCTCCTCCAAAGAAACAGGATGTGGAATCGCTGGGCCGATGTAGTTGAGCTTCTGTTACTCAATTTGACACAATCATTCAACCATCATGCAGGGTCCTTGTGTGGTATTTGGGGGCTTTAGCATGGCCATTTGGAGTGGGCCTCCCGTGGCAGGGGCTGGCTTGAGTGTTAAGAATAGCTCTCTTCTTTGTTTTCATTAGTGTTTTCTATTATGAAAGTAATACACTACCATAAAAATTCAAAGGGTACAGAAGGGAATAAAGAGAAAATTCAAAGTACCTTCCTATTCATCCCACACAAGCCCACTTCCTAGAGGCAGGCACTATGATGAGTTTCATGTGAAACCTTTCAGATAATTTCCACACGTACACTAACAAGAGCTATAAAAGTCCTTTTTTGGAGATAGCTTTTTAAAAAGAACAAAGAGATATGCATATTTTTAAAAGTCAGACATTATTGTAAATACAAAACAAAACTACAAAAAGAAACAAAAATAAGGTGACATAAATTCCGTCTCCTAGGCTTGGCATGGTGGTGCACACCTATAATCCCAGCACTTGGGAGGCTGAGGCAGGAGGACTCCTACGAGTTCAAGGCTAACATGAATTGCACAGTGAAACCTTTATCTCAAAAAGACAAAAAGAAATTCCATCTGCTAGACTATGGAAAGTGTTAATGCTCTCCAACGTGTTCTCAATACCTTTGTACACTTGTAAAAATGAAAAGAAATCACAGTGTTTATGTTATCATGTGTCTTGTTCTTATGCAAATTGCTTTTTCCTTTTGATTTTATATAATGTAGATATTCCCATGCCATAACTAGTTGTTTTTCTGTACTGAACAATTCTGTCCTGACCTTTTCTGCGCACATCATCTGACCATGCTAGCCCGAGGTTCTTGAGGTCATCAACTTTCAAACTTTGCTGGGATCAGAACCCCCTAGAAGGCTTATTAAAACCAGATTCTGATTCATAAGGAAAGATCAAATGGGAGGATGTGGTGGCAGACTGTGGGGGGACAAGGAAAAGTGAAACATTAAGGACAACACTAACATTTTTGGCCTGAGCCACTATAAGGGGGTGTGGCCATCACATGTAATGGGGTTGGTGGCAAAGGAAGATGGAGTCAAAAGAAAGTTGAGTTTTTATGGTGGGACGAATCACAGCATATTTGCATGCTGATCAGAATGACCCAGTCAAGAGGGAGTAATTGATGACCCTGGAGAAGAGGAGGAATGTTAACCAATGATCCTGAGTAGGCAACAGTGAGTGGGATCTAGGGCACAAGGAGAGATCTGTGCCGGTCCAAGTCATGCCCAGTTACCAGGACAGAGGGCAGAAGGCATGTCCAGTGGTGCTGGCTATAAGCACACACTTACATGCATCACATTTTATATAATATATTGTATATATGTATATATGTATATATATATATATATATATGTGTGTGTGTGTGTATATCAGGGGCTAAGATTCTGTAGACAGTGTTGTTCATGGGTCAAAGGAAGTCTGTACTACCCATTTTACTCCAGTAGGTGGTACTGATTCCCCCTCCCACTCCCGGGCCCTGGGAACATGAGTGCCCCCACTCTCCAACACCCAGGTAAGGCAAGGCTTTGTAGATCCGTTTTGGGTTCTATGGCCTTGGAAACAGCTATTTTCCTTTGCATATACTAGCTGGGGACTCCAGAGTCTTTTTGTTTGTTGTTTTTTCCTATTGGATTCATTTTAGGAAGATTAAGCCTTTCCCTGTTGTATGTAGCACAAACAACTCATCTCCATGTGTCATTTGTCTAATGACACTTACGGCGGATATTGCCATACAGAAGGTTTTAATTTCTCTGTCTTTTCTTTTATGGTTCCTGGTTTTCATGACATACTTAGAAAGTCCCCACCGCAGGATTTCTTCTAGTCCTTTATGGTTTTAGGTTGTTTTTGTCTTTCCCGTTAAATTTCTGAGCCATCTGGAGTTTATTTTGGTGTGGAGCGTGAGGTAGGAAATCCAGCTTGTTATTTCCAAATGGCAAGTTGTTTCAGTATCATTTCTTAAATGATGTGCTTTTACTCCACTGATTTGAAACACTGCATTTGAAATGAACTTCTATCCCTTCCTTCATGCATTTGGCAAATGTTGCGTGTGTGCCCACTCAGACCCCACACCAGGGGCTCGGGGCAGAGGACAAGTGTGACATGGGCGTCCCACATCCAAGAGGAAGGGAGAATAGAGGCATGAGATGGTGACACTGCCAAATAACGAGTGCTGGGACAGAGAGAGACAGGAGAGACACTGCTGGATCTGAGGGGCCGGAGAGGACCTCCTTCTAGGGGCAGTGGCCTTAAGCTGAGCATGGCAGTCCACCTAGGCAGGGACCCCTGGCTCAGCATTAAGGCCTGGAGACGGGGCAGGCTCAGTGCGCTGGGCGCTTGGAGCTGGAAGAGACTGGCCCCCGGCAGACAGCAGATATGCAGGAGTACAGGGCAAGAGGAGCACGGGTGATCCCGTTTCCAGCCAGCAGAAAGAGCATAGAGGAAAACAGCTCTGGCCGCTCAGCAGAAAGAAGACAGGGCACAAGAGCAGAAGCCAGGAGACAAGGCAGACTGGGATGTGGCGGCAGCAGAAGTGGCCAGAAGTGTTCAGATTCAGGATAGCTTTTGGAGTTCAAGCTATAGTTAGGACTTGCACAGTGGTCGGATGTGGGAGGTCCCATTGATGGTAATCAGGACAGAGGGACAAGAAGTTTGGAGGACTTAGCACGGGAAACAAGAGTTTTGTTTTCATTGTGGTTGGTATGAGTAGACCCTTTACACATCCACACATGAAGGCTAGCTCACCTGAGCCTCGAGATAGGTGGGGTTTTCCTCCATGGGCAAATTAACCTACTCCAAGGTAGGCTTGGGCGTGGGGGAGGAAGAGTGTCACCTGGAGAGGGCTGCCCGAGGACCTTGCTTGGTGGAAAGCCTGGCTTCAATTAAGGAGACAGTGAGGCTCACCAAGCAGCACTGTCCCACAGAGCTTTCTGTGATGGAGGTCACGTCCTCAGTCTGTGGTGACCAACACAGTAGCTGCTGCCCACATGGCAAGGGCAAGACTGAGCACTTGAGATGTGGCCAGTATGACTGAGGAACTGAATTTCTAACACTATTTCATTGCAACTCATTTAAATTTCAATGGCTACCTATGTGGCCTATGGCTGTTGTGACAATAGAAGTCTAGGAATCAGTGTGCTCACAGGTACCAGAGCTCTAGCCCCCAAGGCCTAGGGTAGGACAGGTAGAAGAGGCAGAGGAGGAGGGGTAGAGGGCAGGATGCTGGGAAGCCTACAGGCATCTGCTTGAGTTCGTGGCCCCCAGGCACAGGTTACTGGGGCCGCATGCTGTGAGTTTCCAGGCTAGTCTGGTCCTTGTGATGAGAGCCAGCTTTCCCCAGGCAGAGAAGATTTGAATTTCCACTTTGGCCAGAAGCATCTGAGGTAGAAGGAAGAGGAGGAAGGCTGCAGATCTGACTGTGAGTGACGGCCCTTCTCAGACGAAACCTTCCTTCTAGCCTGTCAAAGGCGGCTGTCCTTGAGGGACTCAGGCAGCTAAGTACCCAGCAAGACTTCTGGAAAAGGCTAATAAAGCAGCATAGGCCTTGGAGAGGGGAGTCACAGTAAGCTATCTTGTGCTGTGAGGAGAGGATGGAGAGCCCCAGGGATCTGCTGCTTTTCCCCTTCTAGGTGGCGTTTCTTGCTGGGAGGGCAGCTCAGGCAGAGGGAGTGAGTCTAGAAGATGGGCAGCTCCTCAGGTCGCTGTAGCTGAGGCAACGGGCCGGGCCTAACGGGGCCCCTGGGTCAAGGCGGCCTCCCTCGCAGGACGTGTTGTCCGTAAGTCGGTGCTCACATGTAAACTGCAGCTCTCTGCTAGGCACCCCCAGCCTAGCGCCTCCATACAGACCCCATTTCTGAGCAAGCCCTAGCTCACAGTGCCCAGTGGGGCCCAGTCCTGGAGCTAGGGCAGCAGCAGCACCTCCAGGGGACAGGGTTGGGCTGGGCTCCAGGGAGGAGTTTCCATCTGGGGCCAGACAGCCTTGGATTCCCTAGATGGAGAGCAGGCCCACCGCCCAGCAGCAGCTAAACGGAACTTAGGGGATGAGGGGGCACTGGGCAGGGAGCCCACTATCTCTTCCTCATGGCTTCCCTTCCTCCTCGCCCCAGGGGCCTCCTTGCCGGCCAACTGTACTAAAACTCCGGAAAACCATGGCGGGGAGGTTTTCCAATTAGAACATTCTTTTTCCAATCTGCAGATGATTCCTAACGCAGCAGAAAGCCACTTTTTCAGGGCGTGCGAGCCTATCTGCCGGCAAGGCCTTGACTCAACTTGGGCACTCATGCTCTGAAGGCAGAGCCTGGAGCCGCCTTGAGCCAGGGACAAAATCCGGCTGTGTTCTGGGGCATTAGGTCACACATGCTAAGACTTGGAGGAGTGCTTCCTCGGCTTACTCAAAGTGGCGGATTTGCAGAGCAGTGGGGGCCCAGGCACAGGGGCAGAAGGTAGCTCCTCAGAGGAGGAGTGTGACCTTTCTGTCCCCCGGCTGTAAGATAAGGTCACTGCTCCCCATGGGTCATAGTCCATGGAGCCAACAATCCCCAGTCCTGATGCTGCCCCTGGCAGCAGAACTCCACTTCAGGTGCCACCACACAGAGCTACTCCACTTCAGGACCAGAGGGGCTGGTTTCTGGGCAGGATGGGGTGGCAGTGCAGTGGGATGTTTGGCAGGTGGCTGTATGTGTGCAGACCAGAGAAGGGGGCCACTGCCTTGTTGTCAGGGGTGTAAGCTGGGGCATGGCAACAGCTCCAAAGGCAAGCGGGTGGGGTGGGGGGCTTGCTCCCCCTTGGATCAGCTCCTAGCAGGGTATATAGTTGTAAACACAGAGGCTCAGGCTCCATGGGGCCTATTATGGGTGCAACCCACCCAGCTTGGGGTGCTCTATCCCCAGGGTACCTACTCTGCTAGGAGTCAGCAAAGTCACCCAGCAAGTGAAAACCGGTTGGTGAGCTTAGCAGGATGAGGCAGCAGGGCGGGCCTCTGGAGGGAGGGAGGAGGGGGGGGATTAGGGTACACGCAGGAGCCTGGCCCTCCCTACACATGAACCCGAGCATCCCAGCTCCTAACCAGCTGGGTGGAGACTCCATCTAGAACAGCTAGAGCCCCAGGTTTGAGACCTGGCTTCTGGAGATCACCAGGTGCCTCAGCTGAGCCAGGCGATCTTGGTTTGGTCCTGTTCTCCTCTGGGCTTCTACTTCCTCATTTGTACAACTGCAGAGCTCAGGTTCGTTTGTTGCCAGTCCCCTCTGGTGTAAGGACACTGCCTGGGTTGGCCATCTTCCCCTCCCAAGCCTGGGAACTCTTCAGCTAGCCAGGCTTGCCTAAGTTCCATGCCCAGCCTGACAGATAGGAATGGCACATGCCTTGGAGCTTGGGAGCACTGCTGGCCTGTTCTTTCAGATGGCCATCTGTTCCATGCCCATCTACTGGCTTTGGTATAGGCCACCTGCCACTCCTGCCCCAGTCAGCGCCACATCCAAGCAGAACCGATGCCCTCAGAGCAGGGCCTTGATTGGGGTGCGTCCAGACTTGGAGCTGGAGCTAGGGCCTGAGGCATAGAAGGAGAGCAGAGCGGGCAAGAGCAGGGCCCCCAAGGCCACGCTAGGCCGGGCTAGACCCACGGCCACCAGAATCTTGGACTGGAGTCCCAGGGAGGGCCCTGAAGGGACACCAGGGCAGCTAACAGTAAACAGGACATCACCTGGTGGGGGAAACGCCATTCTAAACGAAGCAGGCATCTTGTGCAGGGGGCCTGGTGGTGCGACAACACTGTCACGTGGGCAGCTCTGGTGTCTGAGAGGGCTGAAGAAGCCAGTAGGAGCCTGGTGATTGGAGGTGGCTGTGGCAAGGAGTGGGGATGAAAGCATCACTGGAAGATTCTGTTGGGGCAGTGAACAGATGGGCAAAGCAGGGCAGGGCAGGGCAGGGCAGTTACTGTTCAAGTCAAACCCGTTTGCAGGCAAGATCTGCTGCAGGGCCTGGCAGCCTGGCCACCTGGGCCAGGAGGGAGGAGTTGAGGGGCTGGTCTCTGGCTGGAGTTGATGTGACAAATCTGGCCTGGGTAGGGACTGAGTCACCTGGGACACAGGAAGAGCTTGAGGCCTGGGACAGCTCAGCCTGCGGCAGCCTTCACTAGCAGGCCATGTCCTTGGACATTCTCACTCGTACTCTTCCGATGGCTCATCCTGACTGTGGGCTCTGGAACAAGCTTAGCCTTTCCCGAGGGCGCTCTTGGGACAGAAGAGCGTGCCTCTTCCTTTCCCACCTCTGATGCATCACTATGTGCTCTGCATCTTACCTCCTTAGGCTAACGCCTCTTGAGGGGAACAGGTGGCTGAGGGCGAGTGTGATGTATCTGATGTCCTCGGGGGGTAAGTGTAGAAGCTAGGATGTCAAGGCAAGTCCATGGCCACCAGTTGTCAGAGTGGGACAAGGGAGACATTCAAGACAGAAATAAAATGTTGGAAGCAGGAAAAGAGGTAGAAACGTACTAAAACGGCTTTATATACAGCCCCCACCCTTGGAGCACTTGGGCCATCTTTTCCCTGTCTGAAGAAGCCCAGAAAGGATGGGGAAGCCAGGTCCAGCGTCTCAGTGACCTCCAGCCTGCCTTCTGCCGATGCCATGAGTTCGATGGGCTGGTCTTCATGGCTCAGCAATGAATCAGATGGGGCCCTGCCCTCCCAGAGCTCACCGTCTAGAACAGTGAGGGGTGACAGCCAATGCACTCTTGAGGAGTGCACAGAAGGAAGTGGGCATCTTACCAGGAGTCGGCCAAGGGAGGACTCAGGGGTGGTTCCGTGAAGTCTTGAGGGGGTGACTGAGTGCACTTCTCAACCATGGGATATGGGAAGGGCATCGGAGTGTGAGGACCTCCAAATGATATAGGGAAACATTGTAATTATAACTCCTAACTTGCTGGATATCTGACATGCCGAGTTCCTGTTCCCCAAAATCGAAGAATGAATTCTGAGGAAAAATGGAGGTTAAGAGCAGGAAATATTTACTGAGGGAGAGATAGAGATAGCTCTTGTGTGAGAGGGACCGGAGCAGACACTGGAAATGGGTTGCTCAGGAGCCCGCTTCTTAAAGTTTTATAGAGTAAAATCACAAGGTGGGCATAAGGTGGGACCAAACTATGGGCAGCTAATAAGATTACAAGTGTAGTCACTTAGGTAACATGGATCCAATGGGGAACAAGTCCCGTAGCAAGAACAAGGGCCTTTCCTGGAATGGAGTGTCAGGAGGCCCTGCCCCCGCCCCAGGCAGTTGATGCCTACGTAGAATATTGACCATTCCTGTTTATCCCCCCGGGAGGCATGTAGATGTCTTCATTCCATCTTTGTCTTGAGCCCTGGCCTTCAGTGAGTGCTCCTCTGCCCACAGTTGTAACGTGTTCATATCTTCTGCACTGACTCCTCCCAGGGCCTGGCTCTGAATGACTGCCGATGTTTCTACCTAACTTAGCTGCCTCTAATACCAAAGGTAAGTGCTCTGAGGGGCAAGGACACCCAGTGCATTCGGGGTACAGGGGACTGTAGGTGCAGTGCAGCAAGTATAAGGGAACGCTTGGGTCATCTCGAGGAGTTTGGCTTCAATCCCAAGAACAACAGGAAGTCACAAAAGGCTTTCAGCAAGGGAGCCCTGTGGCCATCCAACACCTGTGAGCTTCTCGGTGACTCCCATGTGGACACTGAGTGCAGAGGGAGGTGAGTCCCAAGGCAGGGAAACCAGCAAGGAGGCTGGCGCCGTGCGCCTGGATGCAGCAGAGGCCCCTGGGCTATGGGATTGGCTAGACCTGAGGAAGGAGGACCTGTCAAGTTCCATTCTTTTGATGGAATCATCTTGATAGGTCAGCTCTGGCCAGCTTGATGCCATCTTTTAGGGTGGCCTAACTGTCCCCTCTACCTGTGAAGAGAATCATTTTGGTGGCCTCCATCTCAGCCCCCGGCACACTGCCTTCCATATGGTAGGGGATCGACCATCACAAGTGCTACTTAGCACACTGCACTGGCTCCAGGGTCTCCATGTGCCTCCTGGCTCGGTGTGCCAGGTGCCCCATTTGCTGTGTTGTGGGCGCACGGCTCTCCCAGGACGGCCCTCCGCGGTGAGGGTTTCCCGGAGCTGCCGGATCCACTCAGTCGTCACTTTCTTCTCCTTCCAGCCCGGCCTCAAGACTTCCTGCATGATCTCAGTCACTAGCCCCCGCCCCTCCCCGCTCTGTCTGCGATCTCCATCTGTAAAATGGATCTAGCAACGGTAGTTCTCAGTGGACTGAGGCCCACATCATCTGTGCAAGTCGTTGGCCCCGAGCCTGGGTCGGATCCGCCCGGCACCCGGGGCCCGTCACGTGGCAGCCACCGAGCTCTGAGCACCGTGCGGGAAGTGCAGACCGCGCCCGACCTTCCGCGGCTCGGCCTGTGGCAGGGCAGGCCTCGGTTTCTCCCACAGCCCCGCCGGGCGGGCCTGGGCACGGAGGGCGGGCCGAGGACACTGGCGGGAGAATGTGCGGAATGTGCCAGGCTCCTCTACCTACCCCAGGAGAGGGCAGAGGAAGGGGGCCGGCCGAGGGGAGGGGCGAGGGGCGAGGCTCCAGCGGCCGGAGAAAACCTGTTTGTTCTCCTGCGGGCAGAGCCCAGTCCGCACCTCCTCGCCTCCCTGCGAGCTCCCCGCTGTGCTCTGCTCCTGCCGCCCCACCCCGACTGGGCGCTACCCACCCGAGGGATCCCGCGCCCCACGCCCACCCCACGAGCCGGGCACCTGAGCCAGGTAGGGTTGTCGAGTCGTCGTCAGATGCGGCCTGGCAGGGAGGCAGCAAGGGCCACTCACTCAATGTCCTGCTGGGGACAAGTCGGGTCCTGCCTCGGTTTCCCCTCTACAACCCTCCGCTGCTGCAAGCATCCCTCCTTGGGTTCCCTCGGGAAGGCAGTTCTCTTGGCTTCTGCTGTTTCCACTGTGAGCGAAGAGACAAACAGAGGGGCAGAGGAGGCCTGCGTGCCTAAAGCGAGTGGACCCCTCACTGGCCTGGTCCTCTGTTGTCACCCTTCCTAGAGGCAACCCTTTGATGGTTGGTCAATGGCAAGAGGAGGCAGGGCAATCCAAGACTTGCTACTGCAAAAACCAGGCAATCTCAGATCGCCTGGTACCAGTGTCCATTGTATAGATGAGAAAACTGAGAGCCAGAGGCTGGCTCATCAGAGAAGCTGCTCAAGGGCTGGCTGGTGGCTTGAGATTGAGTATGTGCTAGGCAGAGGGTGATCTGAGAGAGAACTGCGGGGAAGGGAGCTGCTGCTGCTCAGACAGAAGGCACCGAATCCAGTGTCTCTGGTGTTATCAACAGGATCTGCAGTGCCCTGGCTCTGTGCTGCAATTGTTTTGATGGGGGCAGGGGGAGCCAAGAGCCCTGTCCCCTTTGGAAAGGTGGAGTGCTACTTTGCCTTCCGAGCTGGGGGTTCCATTGCGCAGCACATTAGGCTACCTCCTGTCCAAGGTGGCCTTGTACTCCATGGGGCTGCAAGGTTTGGGACCTCAGCAGTGCTGGGGGAGTTGTGTTCTCCCTGAGCCACTGGCACTCAGCCCCACTCCTGCATGGCGGAGTGGCAGCATCTCAGCACCAAAAACCTTACACTGAAGCCTAAGAAGGAGGCTCTCCCACCTCTTCGGCCTCCTGAGACTGATCTTAGTCTTGCCTTGGTCTCATGGCCCTTTGGACTTCTGGTCATGGTGCCTGATTGGGGATAGGAAGCGGGGACCCACAGGCTAACAGGCTCGAACAGTGGGGAGGAAGCTCTGGGTTAGAGAGCCCAGCGCCGTTCTGTTCCACCTTCCCAGCTGCGCATGGGTGCCAGAGGGATGTTGAGGGAAGTGCGGCCTCCTCAGAGCCTCATCTGAAACAGCAGGGCCAGCTGGGAGGCCAGCAAGTGCCCAGAACACAGATTCACACACCAGGGTGGCTTTCTGGAGGGCCATGGTGTTTGTATCTTTCCTCACATCGTGCCAGGGCATAAGGAATAACTATCCCACTCCTTCCACCAAGTACCAGCAGGTAGAGCTGGTAGAAGGCACCTAGTGTGGGCATAGGCACACTGTAGGTGCCCAAGATCTGTTCACTTCCATGACTCAGTGACAGGAGTAGCCTGTAACCATGCAGGGTCCTATAGCTGTGGATAGCATAAAAACGTAGGGGCTCCCCACACTGGGAGCAGGGAAGCAGCCCTGGCTGGATGAGACAGGGCAGCCTTCCTGGAGGAAGGGAACTTGGAAGGAGGAGTTGCTCTGCAGCCACCAGGTCAAAGCTTGCATGTCCTTCGGGGCTGCTTGTGCCTAACCTGGGCAGTGAGGGCTGGAAGAGAAATCCGGCCCGCATCTTGTCCAGAAGAGTGGCAGAGAGAGATGGGCCACTCAGTAAGGAGTAGCCATCCGAAAGGAAATGGCAGCAGTGGCTGTCTCACTTTCTGCTCAGGTCAAGTGCAGATTCCAGACAGAGCCCTCTGGACTCAAGGGTAATGGTCCCAGCTGTAGCCAGAACCCCACCTCAGCCTCCCTCGGCCTGCGTTGTGCGCTTCGCTTTCTGCCCAGTGCCCCTGCAACCTCCTAAGAGAGATCTAGCAGTGCAGGAACTCTGGGCCCCCGGCACTGGTCCTGGTACCTGGCTGAGGAAGGCATCAGCACCTGTTCCCTGAGCTGTCTTTAGTTACACGCCGAGCAAACGCCCCCAGTTCCAGCCCAGTGCATCTGGCAGCCAGAAGCCTGCCTGCCTCCTTTCCCACTCACACTTCCACAGGTCGCTGATCCCTTCGGTCTGCGTCTTACTTCTGCCCCCAGCCTACACAGTGCCAGGTCACCTGTAATACAAGCTGGTCTTCTTGCTGAGCTCTGGGGCCACCTTCACTGCCAGTCCCCTGGTGGCATGGGGCAGGGCCAGTGCCTGGGAAGAGGAAAGCTGCTTTCTGGGGCTCCACTGCTCTGGGCTTTTGCCCCAGGCTTTTGCACCTCCTCTGATTCTGTCCCTGCCACGCCCACAGACAAGCAGCTGCTGCCTGTGTCCTGAGCACGGGGGCCTCACAGGGGAGCAGGGAGATGGATTGCCCAGGGTCTTGCAGCCGGTGAGGTGCATGGCAGGGGAGGCAGCACCCTAGAGAGCCGAGTGGCTCAGAGCATAGCACTGATCTGTGTAAATCCAAGCTTGCCGCGCCGCCCCGAAACCTCCCTTCTGTGTACGGGACAGTGGCTGACGCCGGGGCACAATGCCGAGGCCCCAGCTCTTCTATTTTGTTTTCATTTTTGGCTTTCCCTTTCTGATCTTGAATTAATTGATAAGTCACAGGCAAGTTGTAAGAATAGGGCAGAGAACTCCTGAATCCTTGAGGCTGGGGGCATGTTGCACAGTCCTTTCCCCATGTGGGGCTGTGGAGGGGGTGGAAGATGGGGAAGGTTGGGCCAGCTCATTGTCCCAAAGGGAAACTGAAGCACAGAGAGGGACTTGCTGAAGTCCCATTTGAGGCTTAAAAATGGAGCCAGCTTTGCTTCTCTCCAAGACACATGGAAGCATTTGACGGGCACTTTCTGCTTACTTTCCCTGTTGGCTGCTGGGAACCTGGCATGACCAAGAACTGTGGGGTGCAGACAGGAAGTGGGAAGGACAGGGCCGGGTGGAGGCTAGAAAGGCAAAGGACAAGAATGACCCTTTGGGTGTCATTCTCCAGGACCAGTGTTCAGACTCAGACCCAGAAGTGGGGAGGCAGGAAGGGATCTGCAGTTTAAGCAGATGACCGAGGAGATTTGGCTGCTGGAGGAACCCAGAGGTCACTTTCAGAAATGCTGGGCTTTTCTCATGGGGAGCATGCTCACTCCTCGTTTCTGGAGAGGGTGGGAACTGGGGAAGGGCCTGCCCAGGCCTAGAGCAGGAGGTGGGCATTCTGCACCCACTCATTAATGCCTGCCGAGTGCCCCTCTCTGGTCCACAAAGCTCCCCTTGGGGCTGCTGCTGGTGGCCTGAGACGGCTCCAGAGAACACCCGGCCTCTAGGTTCACGGTGGGCTGGGCTGAGTTGCCACTGGTGACCCTCAGTCTTGGCCCTGTCTGTGGGCACACCTCAGGCACTGCACCCAGCCCCTAGCCCTGGCCCAGGCCTTGGCCCTGGCCCTGGCCCTGGCCCTGTGATTGTTGGCTTAGCATGCCACTTTCTGCTGACTAGGCAGTTTCCCAGAGAGCTTGATGGGGGCTGCTATGGAGAGAACAGCTAAAAGGATTCCAATCACAGTGACGGAGATTCCTGCTGAAAATGCTTATATCAGGCCCTGCCTGGTTCCAAATATGGGGAAAAAACCACAGCAAAACCCGAAAGGCAGGACTTGCTTCACTACTCTGCCTGTAGGAGCTCCTACTCATTCTTTCATACTTTAGGACCCAAGCCAAAGGCAAGGCTGCCTCCTGGGGAACTGCAGAGCTCTGGCATCGCCCCCAGAGCTGCTTGCCCTTTCTCCAGCTCCTCTGTGTTCCCAGGGGCTAAGCTGGACCATCAGCCTCGTGGAAAGGCTTGCTGCTGAAAGGGAAGCGTGGCCCTGGGCAAGTGCCTTTCCCCCTCTGGGCCTGCGCATTCTTCTCCCTTACCAGGAAAGCCTGGCACTAAGGGAGCTGGGAGCCTGGGCTGAACTTGAGGGTGAGAAAGAGGGAGGTAAGGAAGGTCCAGATCTCAGGAGAGAAGCGCTTTTTGTTGGAGCATGTGAGGGGCAGCTGGGTAGTTCTTCTTTTCCTTTTGATCCTCCCCTGTAAGTAGGACAAAAGCAGATAGCTTTGTTGACTAGCTAATGTTACTCAGGGGCACGTGGGGGTGACTTCCTGTCGCCAATCCCGCCCTGGCAAAGACTGAGCAGGTGGCAGCTGTGAGGATGTGTGCTATTCCAGGGGGAAAAGGGGGAAAGAGAAAGAATTGGGGTGGGGTGGGCTCTGATTCCTGAGCCCCTTTGGCCCCCATTGGCTGCCTAGGCTGAAGATGGCACAGCACCTCTGAGAGACTAAAATTGGCTTGGGATCTTGGTGCTCAGGCTCTAGAGACAACTGGGGAGTGGGGAGTGCACTTGTTCTGGTTCTGCTGGTGAAGTGAGGCCCTGGTAACAATGGGAATAGCTCCTGTGGAAGGCTAGGGTCCTGTTTGGGGTGATGGGGGACCTGCTATCCCCAGCATGCTGGCCTCACCCAGACCCTGCACAGACACATCTCAGAGGGCTCTGTCCAGCAGCCCTTGCTGACCCTCGGGACTCAGCTACCTCTGAAGTGGCCCAGCATCCCGAAGCAGTGCGCTGAGGGCTGAAAACAGACTCAGGAGGAATCATGGTCCCTGAAAGTGGCAGTGGCCATGGCTGTCCTTTCCCCACCGTGGCTTCAGCCCCTGCCCCCACACTTTGAGAGGGAACTAGTCCACCTCAGATGTCCTAGCACAGATGCCAAGAAATCTAGATTGCGGGGTGCTGGGGGGCCGGGGAGAGAGGTGAAATTCCAGACTTCCATGCAGAAGCCATTTACCTACAAAGCACACTTGCCGACACCACCCTGTGTGCTCTTTTTCCATATTCCACTCTCCCTCCCACTTGGCGAGCCTCCTTCCTGCCACCTTCTTGGCCTCCAGGCAGGAGCCCCAGAAACTGGAGCTTCTGGGTAGCTCCGTGGCTCCCAACAGACCAGGGCATCAGATGTGATCCAGCTGCTCAGCCGTGGCTCTGTAGACTGGCCCTGCTGAGGCCTCTAAATCATCTCCCAAGAGCCCTCTGCCCCCACTACTCTGAAGACCCTCTCTCTGCAGTCATCTCCGGGAGTGGCAGCGGCAGCAAGGCTCCTCTCCCGTCTCCTCCTGCCGGGGGAGGAGCTGACTGCTCAGGAACCCCAGTGCCGGAGCCTGGGAGGCAGAATACAGCGAGGCACAGGCAGGGCCACGAGCGGCTGCTTCATAAATTGAGATGTTTCACCATTCCAGTCCCTTTTTGTTAGGGGATACTGGAATTGAACCCAGGGGCACTCTACGTACGATCTCTGAGCTACACTCCTGGCCTTTTTCATTTTTTTATTTTGACCCAGGATTCTTGCCGAGTTGGGTAAGCTATAGGTGGACTTCTGATGATGATCCTGCCTCAGCTTCCTGAGCAGCTCAGATTACAGGCGTGCCTCCATTGCTCCCAGCCATTTCAGCCCTTTAAGCCCCTGGGAATCATGCTTATGTCAGCCTGAGAACAAACGCAGCGAGCTAAGTTCAGGCGCTGAGGACTGGATGAGGGCACATGAGCAGGGAGTAGAAGGCATGCCCCCTCATGCTCCAGTCCCTGACTTGTGCCCAGGTCTCTGGGCCTTTCCCAGCCCAGCAAGCGGATAGCTATAGCCTGGCTTTGCACTTCCTGCTCCAGGAAGAGCCTGCACTGGAGCCGAGCCTCTCCCTTCTTGCTGGGCCTTTGTCACCCACGCACCCAGAGCAGCCCTGCTGCTCAGTGATGCGCAGATGTGCTGCTCTGAAGCCCACACCTTCCGCAGGTGGGCAGGCACAGGGGCTAGGGAATGTTTTGAGATCATGGCCTAGAGCCACCATCCTCCTGCTGATACAGGTTAAAGGGTAGCAGATGGAGCCTCTGCTCTAGAGTGCTGTGCAAACGTTTGCAGACAGAGCACCCCTAAGATGTGGTTGGATACTGGCTCAACAGTCAACCCTTGCACTAGGCAGCTCTGGTCTTGAGGGCTTCACCCCGACGGCCCTTGCTGCATCTGTATTTGGCTCTGGCCCTGTGCTGCTGCTTCCTTACGCTGGCTCCTGACCCACACCTGAGAGGCCCGCCCAGAGCTGAACTGTGCCCTGTGCTTCCAAGAAAGAGACAGAGCTATTGTGATTCCCATGAGTCTGGCTGCTCTAAGGTCCTATGGGCTGGTCAGGCCAGGGATTGGGCCCTGCAGGATGTCGTCAGGCACAGGGAAAGGGAGCTAGGCTTCTTTGTAGCACCTTGGGAAAGAAAGCCTTCCCCTTGCACCTCTGCCTGTGGCACGCCCACTCTTGCTTGCCCACGAGGGCCAGCCCCCAGCACACACAGACTCAGACAAGCTGCCCCCTATCTTCTGTGTGTGCACCACCATTGGGTGCTCCTGAGAGGCAGCGCTGAAAATTGTTCTGCTCCTCCTCCCTCCTGTTTCACCCAGGAGGTCCCTCCCTGGCGTCAGCACCCCTCTCTGCACACTTTGGGCACTGTCTTGTTCTCTTACCACCTGGTCTGGGAAAGGTGATCGCCCAGCCTGCTCTCTCCCCTCACGTAATTACCACAGACAGCCGGTTCTAGGGGCCCAGGGCCCTGGGGCCTGGGTGGGCCCAGCCAGTCTGAGGGTGGGATATGGGTTAGCCAGACTCAGTCTGCTGGCTTCTCTCTTGCCTTCATCCTGGCAAGAGGCCAGCCCTTCCCAGCTGTGGTGGGCAGAGGAGACACAGAAAAAAGGGGGGGCGCTCTTTGTCTTGGGAGCAGCGGCAGAATCAGAGTGAGTGACGGTCCCAAGGTAGGGTGGCACTCAGGGCCCCAGAGAGCCACAGGGCCAGATATCCTTCCATGCCCATGGCCCCAGGTGCTGTCCAAACTTGAACAGGAGGCCTGGGCATGGTCAGCAGGAGATTGGCCCCTCAGTCGGCCCACTTGATCTCGCTCCCCCGACACACCTTCCTTCTCTGCTTTGCTTTCTGCTTCTCTCCGTTTAGTGCAGTGTGATCAGGAGTGACACTGAGCTATGTCCCCGAGCCAGGGAGCAGTGACCTGACTGTGTGTGTGTGCACGTGCGTGTGCATGTGGGGGGTTCTACAAAACTTTGTCTGGGTTAAAGGTGGCAGGTGCCCTCTTCTACTGCTTCTGTCTTCATCTCTGATTCCTCACCGACCAGACAAGCATTTGTGTCACTGGCTTTTGACTTTCCTGAGCTCTGTCTAGCATGTAATCTGTGCACATCAGCTTTCCCTGTGTCAGCCTCTGAGGGTACCAGACTTGTTATGGCCAGGAAATCAGGCTCCTTACAGCCACCTTATTGGCTCCTCACTTCCATGTAGCCAATCAGGGTAAGGGCTCCTTCCCTAGGAGGTTGCTGGGCAGACTTTTCAGAAGCCACAGTAGCAAGGAGGAAAGTGGAGTGGGAACTCACCCACTGGCATTCAGAGGCCATCTGCATTCACAGAGGATTGTCCCCATCTCCTTCATCCAACCCAGTCAGGGACAATTTCTCTGACTACTTTCCTCTCAGCCTCCCTGCTCTGGGAGACTCTGCAGTGTGAGGTTTTGCTCTGAGCTGGCACTCTGTAGTAGGCCCACGTCTGGTGGGGCTTCACAGGTGTGCTCTGAGGGAAAGCTTGTGTGGAAGGTATCACATAAGTCAGTTGTTCCTTTGGTGGCCCAGACCAGGCTCTAAGCAGAGCGATAAAGCAATTACCAAAGAGTCAGAAGCTGTTTTCCAGTCGAGGTAGAAATGGGGTCTGTGGTACTGGAAAGGTCAACAGAATGGCTGACGTAACTAAAAATGTTCCCACGTGGGCCATTTGGGAAGGAGAATTCCAGGAAGAGGAACTTGCTCTACCTTGGGGTGTGTCCTGCCAAGAGGAGACTCAGTGAGTGGTTCCATAGATTTGGCGGCTCGGCGCTACTCTACAGATGAGGCCCAGGTCCAGAAAGTGGGGTCCCAGCCTTGTAAGGCCACTTCGGGAATAGAAAGAGAGATTCGCATGAGCAGAGGTCACAGTCTGTGAGACAGCTCTGACGGGGGGCCTCTCTAGCTATCAGGCTCACAGAAAAGGAAGACTGGAAGAAGGGTAAATGACTGGGGGCAGCACATTGGCGCTGCACCTCCTAGAAGTGAGTGGGACTCCAGCCTCAGTAGTCTCTCTGTTCCTTCTACCCTGGATCTCTAGCACAAGATGTGAGCAGAGAGCCGGTGTGTTGGGCTAGGTAGAGTACAGGGCTATGGTCAATGGGGACTGTTCTCCTCCGTGGAGTTCTAGGTCATGCACTTAGAGGCCTTGGCAACTGGCCATGCGCAGGGACCGGCTCAGGCCCGAGTGGTCGGTCCCAGTCTGAAGGACCCTTTCCTCAGCAAGGAAGTTCACTGCAGGCCAAGTACCAGGTGGCTGGCAGCAGGTGTGCCTGGGCCACCTGGGTCCTCTCCCTTTGTCCCAGGGAGCATTTTGTCCATTGCGTGTCGGGTTAGCTGGGTTCCTATGTAGGCCAAGACTCAGATCCCTGGGAGTGAAGCCGCAGGCCAGTAGCATCCCCTCCCTAGGCTCACTGTGGTCCCAGTGAAGTGAGGAGGGAGGTGGGCTGGTCACCTGCAGGTTGCAGATGGGGCTGCCTGCCTCCCACGCGTGATCCCTGGGCTGTGTGCCTGGTGCTCACTTCAGAGGTGCATGCTGGGGGCCGAGCTTCTTAGCACCTCCCAGGGCCCGGTCAAAGGGATCTTCTGGCTGTGTTGCTCAGAAGTGGGTGCGGCCTGGAGGAGGCTGGCAAGGCTGGGAAGCAGACCCTGGCACTTCTCCCAAGGCTGCTTGAATTCCCTTCTGCTTATTACTGCCTTAAAGGCGCTGGGAGGGCAGGTCCTGTGACACTAGCTGTGGGTCCTTGAGTACTGACTGACCCAGGGCACTGATGAGCAGTCTTAGAAGCAGTGGGACTCCATCAGAAGGTGAATGTGAGGGGAGGGCTGCAGAAGGGAGGAGGTGCAGATAAAGGCAGGAGGGCCAGGGAGGAGGACAGCGCAAGCCTGGAGGGGTGGGAGTGGGGAAATGAGCGAGAAGCCAGTGTTCAGGCTCAAACAAGGGTGCAAGCACCGGCTGCCGACCCACCTGGAGAGGCTCATCACTTTGGAGGCTTCCTCGTCAATCTACTTTGGCAGTGACCTTACTGACCCTTCCGATTTATGGTCCCATCAAGAAAAGTGATTTGACTTCTGAGCACAGCTAGGCCTAAAGAAGAGACACTGATGCAAAGTACCAACCCTGGTCTTTGTCTGCCACGTGTCCCTGTCCCTTGGGCTCATAGGCTGGCAATAGCCGCTCTGCGCATGTGCATATATTCTGCACCTGTGTGTGTCCTGATTCAAGAAGTGGGCTTGTTGGTTGTGAGCTGGCAGGGACCTTCCAGCAAGGTGTGGCTTTGAGGTGCCTGGCATGGTTGGAAAGAACCTACAGACTGAGTAGACTGCAGGGACTGAGGCTGAGAGAAGGCAAGGGATTTTCCCAAGGCCTCACTGTCAAAAGCAACAGGGGGTCGGGGCCTAAGATCTCAGGCTGCAGGGCCCACACACAGGCTCTGATTGTACCTGTGTGCCCAGCCGCTGTACAGGCTGACAGGATGGGGACAGTTGGTCTAGGCAGTTGTTAGGCCACCTATGAAATCAGCTGTGCTCAACAGGTCTCTGCTGGGCATGTGAGGCTCCTGTTTGCTGTGATGCAGTGCCATTCTTGGCATGCAGCAGGTTTGGGCTGCCTGGGGCTCCTCTTTTGGTGCAGTTTATGGGAGAGTCAAAAGTCAACTCGTGCAGATGTGGTGAGATTGGTTTGGTCTTGGTCCCCTGGCCTGCCCCTTTTACTGTGCCCCTGACTTCCACGGAAGTATATCTAGGCCCTGCCAGTTGGCACAGTACCAAGTTGGTGAGAGCCTGGGCTGAGAAGAACCCAGAGGGTGGCAGACTCTGGCTAGGAAGGCTGCTCTGCACCAGGACCATGCCACCACAGGCAGGCCCTGCTTCCTGCCATGCCTGCACACTCGAGCCCCCAACCCCTCCCTTGAAGGCCAAGCTCATCTTTGGCCACTCAGGGCAGCTACTAGATCTCTGTCTCCCTGTGGCTCCCGGTCGATCCCAGCCTGGAAAGCGGGCCTCCTCGACTTAGCCCTTATGGCACTGTGAAGGCCCCAGAGAAGACCACTTCCTGGCCCCACACCACAGGCTGTAGAGGGGCAAGGAAAGAAAACCATTCTTGTACTGGTTGGAGGTCACTCCCTGTCCCCCTTCCAGCAAAGAATCATTGTTCCTTAGCTCCTCTCCAACTGCCCAAGGATTTTTCCTGTTCTCACAACAACCCTAAAATTACACCTTTTAAAAGCTTATTTTATAAATGAGGCAGTCCACAGAGGTTAGCTGACCTGTCAAGGTCTTTCCAGCAGCTTCTATGAAATGCAAAAGATGGTTC
>PVLD010027445.1:0-20784 GCA_004027595.1 Dinomys branickii | reverse complement strand
GTATCAGATTCAAGATGTGGAGCTATAAATTCCAAAGGCAGTTCAGCAGGTGAAGGTCAGCTGCAAAGGCTGCTCGAATGATTCCTTCTCTTTGGGAGAATGTCCCTTAAGCTTTCTGCTGAGAGTTCTGCTTAAAAGGCTGTACAGATATTGGTTAGATACTCCCTACCTAGTGACCTGGGTGAGGTGTGTAAGACTGGTCCCTCACCCTCCCAGGGTTCCCTGCAGGTATAGGGATGGATCTCCTCCCCCACTCGGTGATCTGGTCGCGAGCGCGGATATCTCACCAGTTATTGGAGTCCCTGCAGGCATGAAGGTTCCAAGGTGCCAGTCTATCCTTTGGGGCTTTCTGCGCGGCTCGCCCGACACGCGCGAAACGTGGGATTGCCGGGCGTCTCCGCCGCCAGCAAGCCGATCTCTGTCGGGAGTCGCCGGGGGGCTGCACCGGCTCGGGAGGCGGGAGGGACCGAGGCGGCCGCGCTCCCACTGCGCTTGGACCGAGCCCAGCTTCTTCCCCGCGGGGATTGTCCCTGGCTCCCAGCGTCTGGGGCTTTCCCACGTCTCGCCCCGGCAGCCTGGTCCGCCCTACCACATCTCCCCCGGCATCTCAGAGAAACACGCCCAGTCTATACTTCCCAGCCGAGGTCCCGGCATTCACGCTCGCCAAATCTGTCTCGAGCTGGCGGTGTTTATCAAGGAGGTTCGCTCCCTTGCTGCTCACCTGGTCGCCATCTTCCCCGGATCCCATGACATTTTTTTAAACTGGTAAAAAATGTTAAATGTCTGTCTTCTTCTGAGTGATTAGAAAATTCTTTAAACCAAATTTTGTTTCCTAAAATATTTGTGTGCTTCTCATTTAAATGAAGGAGAAAATCATAATGGTGTATTTTAAGAGAGAAACAAACTTACCATTAGTCATATTTTGCATGAGCTGGTATAAGGTAGCATTGGGGTTAAAATTATGTTAGGTTTCATGATGGTAGAAAATGGCACATAAATCTGAGACCAGATAGAGAGTAAGGCTGGAAAACAGGAACTACCTGTCCACCCTAGTTATCTAAGACCTGACAATTCACAGCCCTGTTTACTTCTGATGTCAGAAATTATTCATTAAATATTTGTTCACTAGAGCAAAAGGTAAAGAATAAAAAGGCAATACATTCAATACTAAACTAATTTAGCATATGTATATATATACATGTAATATATAACATTAAAATAATATACAATAATATATATACATATACATATGTGTGTATACCTATATATATACTCATTTCTATTATTTATAGTTCATTCTTGTATTCATCTCTTATCAATACAACTGTTGAACACCTGCTCTGGTCTAAATATGTAGGTCCTAGAAAAAGAAGTAGGACAATAGTTATCTCCTTGCTTCAATCATATAGAAATTATACAGGAAAAACAGGGATGACCATGGTGCCTAAGGCTTATCGCTAGTATCATAGAAAATACTCAAAGAGTTGAAACTAGTTCAGTAGGATTGGAGCCCTGAAACCAAGATGTCAGCAAATGGTGTTTTGTTTTGTTTTGTCATGTGAGGTCGGGGGAGGAAGAGAAAGTATTAAGAAGTCAGGATAGAAGAGCAACCTGATTATTGAGAGGGTATCCTGGTCCAGACAGTCACTTTACCTTTTACCTGATGTTAGCATGGAGTCATTTTTAAAAAGCTTTCTGTGCAATAAATGGCAAGATCAGACTTGTACTTCAGAAACAGTTTTATGTCTCATTCTAGAGAGTGACTTAAAGGAGACAAAGCATAAAAATATTCGTATAGGACAATAAGAAATAATATTTTTTTTCCTTATTAAGGTAGTGATCACTCACAAAACAAAACAAAAGGTAGTGATCACTAGGAAGTAGAAATGTTTGTTCGTTTTATGAAAGCTCTTAATTTCGTTATTTATTACTATAATGCAATGCCCTGTTGATGGTAAATATTAACTAAAATATATAGATAGCTATGAATGGAACCCAAGAAATAATTACTGAAATTCCTAGTTTGGGGATCTGAATTGAAAACAACCTGCTAATCAGTGGTGTGCAAAATCACATATTAGTTGAGGGGTGATGGAGTATCCGGACCAAACAGAATCCTATGCTATGAAATAAGATGTGCCCATTGCACAGATGCGAGCACATATAGAAATAGAAGAGAAAGTGAAAACAAAACTAGTGAAAGGCTCAAATGAAACATGCCATGAGTCAGGAACACTTGGTACAACTGTCCTAGTGGACATTAGTGACTTGGGAACGCAGCACGCTGCGGAGCATCTGTAGTTTACCCACCTGACCGTCTCACTTACTCGCTGTTCAGTATCACATGCCGCTGGTCCGAAGCCTAGGAAAAGATCAAACTTACAAGTTCAATTCATCCTGCTCATTTGCTTGCTGATCACTCACACACTACTATAAAGTTAAAGACTTGCAGCTCAAACTACACTTAGGAGAACTCTGTACCTGGAATGAGAATGTAGCATTAACTATTGACCAACAGACAGTTTGGGTGAAATGTATGATTCCATTCATAATCATCTGAGATTAAAAGAATTATTCACTTATAAGGGTATATGTGTATTGTATGCCTACCAAGATGAACATTTTGACAGCCTATTAATAAGCAGTGAGCATTCTAAAAATTAATATCCGTTTTGGACACAAGAAAATAACAGGTTCCACCAGAGGTTATCACACTGTGAGTACTTGGTTCATTACCTGGCATGCTAGGTATTTCTGATTTTCACTCTAATAATAGATATTAAAAGTTACAGAGTTGTAACAGTATTTAAAGATAGAATTTAGCCATTTCTGGCTATGAAAATATATAACTTCCTCACAAAGTCAGAAGTGAGGAAGGTGATATTTAGTTTATACCTGTGGCAAAATAGTGGAAGACACGCTGCCATACTCTCAGGAACAAAAGTAACTGTTGAGGAAGCATCAATTTAAAAATCTTTAGTTATTCACCCATTAATTTATTCACAAATATTTTGTGCCTCCTGTATGTCATGAATTGAACAGTAAAGACAATACAGATAAAACCCGTGGCTTTTATTATACTGACAGTGAAATGAAAATAAAACAAGAAACATATTTAACATAATGCTATATAAAGATATATGATATAAATGAGACAAATTAAATGAAAAAGAGATGTAATTTAAAATAACATGGTCAAGAAAGAGCTCACCAAGTAACTGGAAAACCTAGATGATAAGGAAATTAGGAACTCAAGTATTTAAGAAAAGTTATCAAATGTTAGTGTATATCAGATTCCTCCTAGATCTTGATAAAATGAGATTGCTAATCCTTTCACCAGAGTACTGACTTAGCAAGTGTTATATAGACTCCAAAGATTGGCATTTAAAAAAAAATTCAGGTAAAGCTGATATGAAGGACTATATTTTGAGAATTATTCCAGAATTATAGTAGACAAATGTTTTCTATAAAAGTCAAGAAAGGACTGTTTAGAGTTTGCGAAACTACACATCTGTTCTGCCACAGTGCGAGAGTAGCCATGGAGCATATATAAATGCATGAGCAAATAAAGCTTTGCTTACCGCCGATGAAATTAAAATCGGTACGATTTCCAGATGTTACATAGTATTAGCGGCCTTTGATTGTTTTCAACCATTTAAACATTTTAAACCATTTTTATCTCATGGGCCGTTCAAAATCAGATATGGCCGTGGAAGCTTGAGCACCTTTTTCATGAAGCACCTAAGCCGAAGAAAATCCTTGGGGCAGAAGCGTGTTTCCTGTTTCCTGTTTCCTGTGAGCAGGAAGAGAGAGAGTAAAGTATAACAAGAGGAGGAACAAGAGAAGTGGAAAAGCTGCTGAACTGAGCAGACCTAGGACAGGAGGCCACAGAGGGCCCTCATTGACGGTACCGTGAGGAATAAATAATTTACAAGCTTTTTAGCAGAGAAATGATGCCGGCTGTTACATTTTGGATACCTCTCTAGTCATTGTGTAGAAACAGAGCCAGAGAGGAACGACAGAGACTTTCAGGGGTCTCCCCCTGAAAACATTTTCGGATTGAGCTCAGGCAATTGGGCAAAGGTGATGGAAGAGAGCGTTGTTTGAGGTGTAAGCTTCATCCACGTACTGTACATCCACGTACTGTACATCCACGTACTGCACATCCACGTACTGCACATCCACGTACTGTGGGTTGGAAGAGAAATGAAGTCAAAGACAGGTCTGAGTCTTTTAAGTCCCGGAAGCTGAGTGAATTGTAGAGCCAATTACTCAGCAGTAGCCATTACAGGAAATTGTACAAGCAATTACTCAGCAGTAGCCATTACAGGAAATTGTACAAGCAATTACTCAGCTGTAGGCAACAGAGAACAAAGGAAGGATTTTAAAAAGGAGGAATGATCATTTAGAATACTGGGGTAACAAACAGACAAAAGAATACAGTATCTTGTCACCCAGTAGAGAGAGCACTTCAAGCACGGAAGCCTCAGGAGAGGTACTAGAAGTGGAAGTAACGATAAAAATGGAGAAGTCGCCCCATCCTTTACATGGAAAGTTTTGGTGGAACTGTCACAGGCAATTGTGAACTTGTGAATGAGGTTCAAATGATACGGAGAACAAAATACTAGAGACAGTTTGCAGATTGTTGGAGGGTATGGCTAGTATGCAGAACAGGAACGGGGACGTAGCTGTTAAGGTACAGGTCTGCACCCCTTTTGGTTAAGATTGGAACTACTACATGTGGTGTGTTCGTATACTGAAATCAAGCATATAAGAAAGAGAAAAGGTTGATAAAGGGGAATGGAGTGAGAAATGATGGATTTTTGAGTGGATGGGAAAGTCTGGCTTTCTGTTCGTGCCTAGAGAACGGCTACCATAGAGATGGGTAACGTGTACAGTTAAACGGAAGTGAGGATAACTGGTGAAGATGCAGATGTAGGGTCCATTCTCTAGAGTAACATATCATTATAGGTGGGTACTTATTATTTTGGTTTTCATCAACAGAGGTTGAACGGTCCTATACCAGCTGCCTGCAGGCAGGAGATCTAGAGGTACTAGTAGCTGGTATATCTCAAAAGTTGGAAGCTGCAGGAGAGGGAGGAACAAATGATGCAGACTCAGTCTCTCTTTTATGTTAAAAAGAATAACAAAATAACAGCAACATAGGGAAACATAACAACACAAACACAATAAAATGATGCAGGTTTTCAGAACAAAATGATAGGCATTAACAGTGGCTGTTATATTCCATATTGTTGTCTTCAATGAAGTTGCTCAGATTATCACACATAAGAATGCATGGTTGATCAAATCATGAAAGGGAATAAAAAATAATGAAAAAATCATTAGAAGCAATACGGAGCTTCACTAAACAAGATGGTAGGAACTCACCAATGATTTTTCTTGCATATTGTTGCCTTCAATTTAGTTGTTCAAATTACCAGATATAAGCATGCAAAATTGGTAAAAAGAAATTTGACCACTAACTATTCCTTTCAGTGAACAAATGGACATTCACAGTACAATTATCCCATCTATCAATCTATATCTATAATTTTTCCTTTCTTTCTTTCTTCCCTCTTCCTTTCTTTTTCTTTCTTTCTTTCTTTCTTTCTTTCTTTCTTTGCCTTTCCTTCATCCCAGTTGTTCCTTCCCTTTGAGCAATTTCTTTCCCTTTCACAATATTGATTGTACCTTTTGGAATTTATTCTTTCAGGTTCTTACACTAGGTAGACAGTACAATACTTACACATGTGGTTCCGATTTATTACACTTATGAATATGGTCTGTAGTTGTATCCATTTACCTATAAAAGCCCTGAGTTTATCTTTTTTGTAGCCGAGTAATACTTCATTGTATAAAAATACCACATCTTTTTTCTCCATTCCTCAGTTGATGAGCATTTGGATTGTTTCCAAGATTTAGCTATGAAAAATTGTGCTGCTAAAGAAATCAACAATAGAGTAAAAAGAAAACCCATGAACTCAGAAAATACTTTAGCCAACTGTCCCTCAGACAAAGAAATAGAACATATAAAGAATTTTAAAAATCATGGGCCCAAAATTTAAAGACCCAATCCAAAAATAGGCTTCTAAGATGAACACACACTTCTCAGAGGAAGAAAAACAAATGGCAAATAAATATATGAAAAAATGTTCTAGAGGTCCCACTTAACCCAGTCATTCCCCATCTGGGTATTTTCACAGCAGAATTAAAAACGTCATACCACAGCGACATATGTGCATCCACGTCTGTTGCAGACTCAGTCTTAAAATGAAGGCCTGAGAGCCCTCAGAAGCATCACCAGTTCAAATTTTTATTCAGAGATTAATGAATCTAGAGCCTGAGATCCATGGATGATGGCAACAACAAAAAGAAAAACAAAAAGTAAAAGATGCACCTCCTCAGGAAGAGAGAGCGTATACGCACGTGAGCTTGCCTCTTCTCCTTTTGTGTTCTTTCCAGGCCCCTGGCATACTGGATGAAGCCACCCATGTTTACGTGGGTGAACAAGTTCCTGCTTCAAATTGCTCACCCTCATGCCACTGTTCTCCGGAAGCACTCTCACAGACACACACAAGTGTGCTCAGCAATTCTCTAGGCATCTCTCAACCCAGTCAAGTGTACAGCTAAGATGAACCATCACAGGGGTCGAATTGCGTGTGCTCTTCTTGGATTGCTTCTGTATTTTCATGGAATAGAGGCAAGAAGAGCAGACCCGGCAGAGCTCTACATCATCTACCAATTATGATGAGAGGAAATAAACAAAAGAAGTATAGCTGCTTTTTGAAAGTTTTTTAGGAAACCCATATATTCAAAGGCAGCCTGATTTCAACAAGATCCTCAGAGAGGAGTATCTTGAAATTGAGGGAATATTTTGAGATCCAATAGCCCTGGGGTAGAGGCTCACATTAGGCTGGGTGCAGCATACAGAAACATGTTCAAGTGCAAACCACTGCATGTTCTCAACACTGGCTGGTGTTACAGGTAGTAATGTGGGGCTGTCAGGGAAGCGGGGATCTGACCCCAGGGAGAAAGACTTGTGTCTCTATACCCAACCTTTGATATGACTAATAAGGCCGGGGAAAGTGAGTAAGAATAAGTTGAACACTGAGAGTTTCTTCTTAACTCCTGAGATTGAGGTGTCTGAGGGTCACCTGTGCATGTGCTCTATGCCGGGCCCCATGGTATTTTCTGATTTGCAATCTTAGCAAAGTAAGTCAACACGCAACTGCAAGAAGATGAATTGAATCACTGGAAACTTTTTCATAGGAGTGTTTATGCAGAGATAGAAGATTTAGAACTTCAAATTCGGACACAACAAAATAGAAGCTGCTTCAGGGACAGGCCAGGTAGTGGAAGCACAGATGGGTCACATAACATGAGGAATTTGTTACATTCTACAGGCTGGTGTTCAGCCTCACAGCTTTTGAAATCTCTTTGAAAATATATGTGCTGCCAAAAATTTGACTCACTTTAATGAAGTTCATGAGATTGGGATATAAACCATGATGCGAGCTTTGCAATATCCAGTGGAAACCATCACTGCCGGTGGAATCAGACATTCTTGGTGCAGTGATTTTACATGGTAGGGGTGGAGAAAGCCCCTCAGAAGATCACTTCAAAATAGTGATAAGGGGATATAGCACACTTGGTGCAGCACCAGGGAAGGTAATGATGTGCAAAACACTTTGGCATAAAATAAAGATAAATGATTGCACTTAATGATTCTGAGTGCAAATGCTTAGTGGATAAGAGGGGACAAGTTCGAAACAATGATGCTTATGAGAAGTAGAGGAGTGAAACTATTCTCCAGCTCCACATAGCTCTGGAAGGAGCCTAGCAGAGCTTCTATGCACATCTCCTTTGTATTCGTTATCCTGAAATGATCCTGATTACACCTGTAATCTAAGGAGTTATACTGATGCATTACCTTTTAGAGTTGATAAGTAAGTTCATCAAATTATAATCACACTCTGCTGTCCTGGGAGTCATCAAGTCTCTAAAACACCTTTTCTTATCTTGTCCTTCCTTCATTGTCTGTGGATGTCTGTTTAATTAGCAAATACCTGTCTTAGACATCCGCGCTCTACCCACTCTCCAAATTATGGAAATACTGTGCGTTATAATAAGGAAGGACCAGGAGTATAAATAATAGCCATGCAATATGCAATGAGAGGATATGAATTTGCCTTCATATTATAACGTATTCTAAGATAGAAGTTACTGCTATACCTGTTAAACATTAACTATGCAAATGGAAATATATAAATTATGGCCTTATGTCATTGCCTTGATAATCAAGTACACAATGCACATAAAAATATCCATGGGAAATGAAGAAATTGTTTAAATTTCACATATCACTTTTAGCTCCCAGCATAAACTGTGCACTCTGTACACTCTGTAAGCATTTGTCGAATGAATACACAAATGGATAAGCCAACCTATTTATCAATCATTGTGTCTTGCTGTATGTAAAGCAACAGATCAGAGGTTCTTATTATGTATAGTCTATTCATGAATAACTTGAAGACTCACAATAAGAAAAGACAATAGTGATACAGTGTCTAGCGTGTACAAATAGACTTCTCTCAAGGAACATACATTCAGGCATTGATTTCAGTTGACCTTGTTCTTCAACATTCTAGCAGCCACAGTTCCCTTTAATCATCTTACTCTTCTCTGTGTTGTTTGGGAAAATAGCTATCATGTAGGTTTCCTGGTCTTGACTAATGAACACAGTTCCCTCTGTCAGGTGTGTCATTGAAACATAAACCTCTGACACTGCTTTTCCTTAAATTCTTATAATCTTCAATCTATGGTTTTTGTCATGTCGAGAAAACATGTTAATCTATCTTGGCCTTTGGGGAGTTTTCAGATCGGACTTTACCACAGAGGAGTGGCCAAATCATGTAGCTGGTGCCCATGTCGTTTACTCCTTGTAAGCCCCAGAAATAGCAGTCTGCTTGGGCTTTACTCTTTGCTCTCTCAGTGTCTCTGTCTGCATCTGCTTCTGTCTCTATGGCTTTCTGTCTTTCTGCCTCCGTCTCTCTGTCTCCTCTCCCTTTTAATTTTTAGCTCTTTCTCTCCTTGCTCTACCTTCCACTGGGCCTCTCCCTACCCCATCCTGCTCTCTTTCCGCCTTCATTCATTTATCTTTATCTTACTTTTTTATTTTATTTAATAAGGACTGAAAAACATAGATTCCGGAATTCTGACACAATGGTATAGGAAACTAATCTTGGCATTGCTTCCTCTGCTGGGCACCTCATTCATTGTCAAGTGAAAATTTGCTTGGATGGCCACAACTATAGTGGCTTGGATTTTACAAATTATATTCCAGTCTTCAGTAGAGCAAAACAAAGAACCAGTGGTGGCTGCAGCCTCAGTGTGGCTCATAACCAGAGTGCTTCAAAACACCATTGACTGTGCTTCCTAAAAACTGGGTCCAGTCTATCTGAGTGAAAGCTGACTAAGTGATGGTCTTTCAAATACAGAACTGCAATAACTGGGATATAATTTAGGAATTCATCATTGAGTAATTTTGTCCTAGTTCAAAGTGACAGAGCTAATGCTCACAAACCAAGGTGGCTGTGGTATCGTTAGGGGATGTAATCTTATGACAGCAACATACTCTAAGCGGTTTGATGGTGCCTGAGCTGCTGTGATGTGGCGTATGAGTCCACTAGATTTTCATTTGACAAGTAGTTGAAATGAACACTGAGGAAATATAGTTCAAGGGGACAGGAAATTGATCTTTAGAATGATAAATATAAGCATAATTTTAAAAAGAAATGATACATGTAATGCAACACTATATATTTTCAGTAAATACTATTTCTAAATTATTTATATTGACCTAAAGCATATTTCATTGTATCACCTTTCTAGAAATATAAGATTTATTTGCAAATACATTCTTATTCAGAAAAGAATAACTTGAGCATTGTAACTTTCTGTTCATAGGTAGCTACACTAAAGAAATCTTTATAGCACAAGATAATAATAGTCAAAAACAACAATAATTAGTACTTGCATTGTTTTATTTAATATTCAAAATAAATCTATGTCATATAGATAAACCCACTACACTGAAAAGAAACCTGACTTGCAGTTGAGGTAACTTGTTCAAAACCTTATAGGCAGTGACTCTCAGGATCCAAACTCCACTGAGTTCAGCTGTGGTCCAGAATAAAGACAAAACCCAGACGCTTACACACACATCATTCCAAACAATTCTGCTTTTCAGGTATGTAGTACAAGAAAACCATCATTACTAGGGGCTAAACTTTGAACACACTTTTAATCCATAGGGACCAGTTTCACCAGCTAGTACTAATATTATACTCTTGTTTCAGAGAGAAATAGGAAGTTTTTTAATGTAGGTGTGATTTCAAGTTATTATATTAAGTGACTCAGAAGAGTAGAATTTAGCTATGTTAAGGGACTGTCTGCCCAGGACAGCTTTGACAACAGCAAATCCTCTAAGCGGAAGAGAGTTCAAATTGTGCTTTGTGTTTTCCACTTGTATCTATGTGCTAAAAGTAGGCTTCGAAAACCTAGATTTCTTTGAATGAGTGTAGATTGTAGATAAAGATACATTTTGGCAGCCTTCTGTTATTTATATCGTTTATAAAATTAATAGAAGTAAAAAAATTTAATTTAACCACATGACTAATTCAATTGCCTTTGTAAGTTTCTCCCAAATAGTGACTTTATTATGTAGAAAATTCAATGGAGAAAATTAACTTATCTCTTAATAAACTGGTGATGTTCAAAGGACATCTGAAAATAGGTCTTTAACACACTCACTGCCCACAAAGGGGGTTTTCTCTGTTTCATATTTTGCTTTCACCAAGTAACATTTTAAAATTCTATCCAAGGACGTTTCTGCCCAGGATCCCCACACGGTTTTCTCCCTTGCAGCGCTGACACACTGTGCCTTAACAATCACAAGCACCCAGTGCTAGCAGTCCATTTTGGTCCAGGTTCCTCCTGACCTTCTTGTCCTTTGACCATAATTTCAAAGACTTTTCTAAGTAATTGTGCTGCATTCTATCTGACAAAAAGAAAGAATCAGCATGTGATTTCAACACTGGAAGACAATGCAGACAAAATAACTTAACCTAGATTGCTTGTAAAAGATAAGCATATCAATGAAAAGATCTGTGCGTTTGTTCTCTCCTACCTTCAGCACAAAATAGGGTTCTTACTTTTGTATGCCACAATATATTTCTCAAAACTGTCCTTTCTTTCTAAATATGCAAAGTATATTTTTCAATATACTTAATGAAATTCGAGACGGCTGAGGATAACTATACGTCTGCACTATGCTTTTGTAATGTACTTACGCTTTTACTTCATGTTACTTTTACTTCATGTTACTCTCATTTTTTTCTTTGTGGAAAGAACTGCATAGATTTGTTTTTAATTATTGCTGAAGGAAGTAAATGCTCTTTATGGTTTTATTTTCACCTTCAAGTATTGTGATAAAGTATATATTTTAGACCTCATCACTGTCAGCAAATAGACTGCTAGAATGTCTCGTTGGAGGTCTTGACATGGAAGGGTGACTGATGTGATGGTTTTGCTGTGTCAGCAACCTAGAAACCTGAGTGAGGGTTACCATGGGAGGTCCACATAGGAGTACACGGAAGCTTGACTGTTTGTTCTCCATATTGTAAAAGTCTTTCTGGAGTCCTGTCACAAGGGAGGCCTCATCCTGCCTCCGTATCCTAGAGAACACCATCCAGACATGTTTCTAGCAACCAGAGATGGACTGAGCAGACAGCACCTGAACGGATGTCAGTTGAGTGTGACCCCACTGATCCAACCGGTTCAGCAGATTTGAAATTTATTATTTTTTTAAACTGAGGACAGCAACTGGGCTTCTGTCTGCAAAGATCCCTTTTCCTCTACAGTTCCCAGTTATGCTAGTTTAGGAACTTGGCTCCTTCTCCATTAACTAGCAGCCTCTTTCCTTTTCAGAAAGGTTATGGCGGGTCTTCAGTTAGGTTGCATTTCACTTAACTAAAAATGAAAGCCCTGTAACATTTCCAAATGTAGACGTCTTCTTCCTTCCCTATCTGAAGAACTGGTACAAAGTTGTCTTTTTCTGCATTCCTTTGTTCATTTAGAACAACTCTTAAAAGAGAGGAGGGAGGATTGTATTGCTTATTCTGAGGCCATTACCATGTAATGAGTGTTGGATCTTTGCTGTTCTAACAGTGTTAGGTTAGACTGCTGTATCAGGAACTTATGCAGATATGCTTCATTGGGCAATCAATGATTATGTATTCCAACAGCAGGAAAATAAATCCCAAGTATTTTATATTTTCATTTTAAATTCCTTTTCAACCTCACCTCTGCAGTAATAAGTGGTTGTCTTTGATTAAAAAATAATTCGAATTTTAGGATATAGATCAGCAAAAATTTAATGTGGAGATTGGGGGAAAGACATAAAAAAGACTGGATTTATTACATTTTGATGTTTTAAATTTCCAAACTGAGGGGTGAAACAAGCAAAATGTACCTGTCTGTCATTCATGTAACAATGCATAACAAGTGCTCCCAGTGTGCAGAGCTGTGCAGACACTGTGGGAGGTTTGGAGATGAATTGAGCACAGTTCCTACCTGGAAAAAGCTTAAGGGAGACAGAAATATGCATAAATAGCTAGAACAGAGCCTGGGAAATGATAAATGCCTTAAGGGGAGCATAAACAAACCCTACTGAGTTCAGCCAGTTGTAGAGATTACTTTTTCACTGAAGGAAAACTTAGCATGCAGATGCATACTGCAGCTATGTGCATGTACGTGAACACACAGATACACTACACATGTGGGAGGTTCTAGCATGTATTAATCGGTCTTCAAACTGTTAACTCATCATAAAAATATGTAAATCATTTGGTGCTTTTAATAAAAGAAGCAACAGAGTCAAGTACGTACTTGTGATAGCATCTAAGTGATTCAAAACGTGATCCTGGTTTCAACATTCAAAGAAACGTTTCAGTACAAATATCAGTTATGTGACATGAAACATAAAATTATTACTAATGAGCAAAATTAACCCCTCACCAATGACAGAGAATCACATCCCTTTATACCTGATTATTGAAAAGCCAGTAAAAATAATGAGAAAAATTCAACTATTTAAGGACATCAAAACATATAAAGAGCACAGCTGAGGCAATATTGAAATGAATATTAGTCAATACTGAAGCATCAAAATCTTTTGCATGTGTTTGGAATAATTTAGAATAAGGCCTACATCCAGTGGCTCAAAGCATTGACGCTCTGAAGATCACAGGCAGTCTCATTTGCCTCTGAACATAGCCAGGTAGCAAATATAATTTAATTGTATCAAGATAATCTCAATCTATGTTTTACATATTTCAAGGAGAACAAATTTGCTACACAGAAAACACCAGATCAGTTTACTAGCTGGGTCTCATGTACACTCTTGTAAGCCCAGCATTCTGGGAAGCTGAGGCAGGAAGATTGCAGGTCCAAACCCAATCTAGGCGACTTAAATAATGTAGCCAGATCTAAGTAAATACATAAATAAATACCTCAGTGAGAAGGACCCAGGTTCTGTACGTAGTCTCTCCCTAGTAATGAATCCCTAGTACTGAAAAAATAAAATAAAATAAACAACTTACTAAGAATTGCGAATCTATAAAATTCTGCCGTTTAGCCACAGAGGCGGAAGTTAGGTTATAGAGGAGGGAGTGTTTAAAACAGTCGCGATGAGGGCGTGGCCAAACTAACTTCAGATGGCGGGCATTGAGAGCGCTAGCTCTGTGGTAGCAGATGCGGTCTTTCATCGCTCCGAGGTACCTTTAGAAAGTAGACATTTTAAAGTTTGAAAGACCTGATACAGTACCCACCTCATGCCTTGTTTTAAAAATTACTTTTGTACATGTGAACTTAAGAATAGCATCATTTCAGAAATTAACTCTCGCTCAGTATGCTTCCTCACAAAATGAAAACAAAAACCAGACGGCAAGGGAGGGAGAAATTAAAAACTGATGTGGAGAACTGAAATTCACTAATAAAACACTATGATGGTTCTTTCCTTTTCCTGCCTAAACTTCCAAAATGGCCACCAAAGTTCTAGAAAAGAATAAATGTAAGTACATGAAAGTATTGGACCTAAATTTATTTCATTGCTGCACAATTTACTTTTCTCCAGTCACTTCTGGCCCCAAATTTGCTTTTCTTTGAGCACATTCATTTTTTTTCTAATTGACACTAAAACATCAAAATTGTTCACATTACTGAAGTACCATGTAATGTGCTGATCCTGTATGTATTGTATAATGTTTAAATGAAATTTAGCATATGTATCTCCTCACAGACTTGTCATTTCTTTGTAGTGAAACCTTTTGAAATCATTTTTTTGTCTTTAAAATTATATAGTACATTATTGTAATCCATACTCACCCTACTTTGCAACAGCATGCCTAAACTTGCTCTTGTCTAACTGCATTCGGTACCTATTTATCAACATGCACACGCACACACATGCACACACACGTGCACACGCGCACACATGCACACACGCACACATGCCCTGGTCTCCCTTACACATTCTACTCTCAATTTCAACGAGATCTGAGAACCTAGATTTAAAATCATATGTTGGATTAAATGAAACATAAACCTATATCTGTAAAATTCAGGTACGCTATCCAGGAATTCACTCAATATTTTTGCTAGGTTAAATGCAAATCACCTGGTTAAATCTGAATTTCAAACAAACAGGGAAGATTGTGCAGAAAAATTTATTTTGAACTTTACACGGAACATATTGATACTAACAAATTATTCACTGTGAATCTGAATCCAAATTTAATGGGACATCCTTCATTTTCATTTACTACAGCAGCCTTTGACTATAGGAACTTCACCAATCTGCCACCTCCTCTCTTCAGGTCATAATTATTCTGATTCAAGCAATTCCAGCAGCCTCCTGCCTGCCCCTGGCTTTATTTTCTCCTTCTCTCAATCCGACGTACAGCCTGTAGTAAAGCAGTTGTTTTGAAACACAAACTTGAACTCAGTGATTTGCTTACTAAAATCTGGTCCCTGTTTCCCAAGAGCCCTGTAGATAAAATGTAAACTCCTGAGTAAATAATGTAAAGCCCTGGGTGGTCTGAGTCTGTCTTCCTTGTGAGTTTATCTGCTGTAAATTAAACTCCCGCCACAATAAGCCTAAATCCAGATTCTTCTGCCTGGGGAGATCTCACCCTTTCTGCACTTTCTCCCTTGGAGAATTAAGGCTCGCCAATCTGCCCTATGCACCTCGCCTTTTATGTTATCTCTTAATGTTCCAAGTTTAGCACCTTATAACAATTATCAAATAGTACCGCAAATTCCTTTACATTCCTTAGTCTCCTCAGTGGACTTTGTGACCTGGGAGAAAAGGGATGGTCCTTTTAAACCTTAATATACAGTGTTTGACACATTTTTTAAAAAGTGCATTGAACAAAGGAAGAGATTTTTAGTATAATAATATAAGAGTATAGCAGGTAAGATGAGATGACAGCATTTTAAAAATGCTGAGCAAAAAACCAAAGCAAAATTTTTAGACGCCTCTTAGGTTTTGTCTACTTTGGGTTATTCATTAGTTAATTTTGATCGATAGGAAATTATTTATATAACATGATTTTTGAGTACACAGATATATTAGGAAAGATCAAATAAAACGTTGTAGAGTGTTGTTTTCTTATCTACATATCATTTGCATGTCCTGAGAACATGTTTAAAATCTATTGGTAGCCATTTGCAAATATGCACTACGTAGTTATTAGCTGTACACACCATGATGCACAATTATTCTTTAGAGATTATTCCCAGCATCAAAATGAAATTTTGTGTTCTTTGACCAACAACTCCTCAGTCTCTCAGTTCTTCACCTCTGGTAGCCACTAGTTTTCTCTGTAATTTTGACTTCAGCATTTCACGCTCCACACATCACGCTAGCAATTGGTATCTGTCTTTTGCTCTGGGATTACTTCACATAGTATCCTGCAGGTTCATCTCCGTGTTCACAAACTGCAGATTGTTTTTGAGACTTAAACAGTAAACGATTGTACATAAGTACTACACTTTATGTATTATTACACTGAGGGCCACTTAGCTCTGTTGTACATCTTGGCTATGGCGAATGGGGTTATGAAGAGCGGGGCTGGACATTGCACCCAGGGCCTCATAAGCTGGGCTATGAGTTCTAATTATTTAATTAAATACTATATAGCATTATTAAGTAAAACAATCTCACTTCTATAAGCTTTCAAGGTATAGGTGACACAACTAATGTGATCTGAGAATTACCTTATTTCTAACTTTATACATTTGATAAAAAATAATGTTTTTAATAGGATATATATATATATATATATATGATGTCCAAAAAAAATCACAGAAAGTACTCCACTTACCCACCTAGCCACTCACTTTTCTAACCTGGAGATAACCATCTTCAGAGTTCCCCACGTGACCTTCAAAAAGATGTTTATTCAAATATAGGCACATATCTGGAAAGAGAATCGCATATACACTTCCTTCCCATGTTTCTATGGATAATTAGATCCTTAACTATTAAAGAATAAAAAGCTATAAAGCTTTCATCTGACCTACTCAAACAGTACATCTCATAAGAATATTTTTTGCTTGGTTTCACTGTTTCGATCAGTAATTAAATATTCATTAATAAAGAATTTATAATGCCCTGATTGCACATATTAAGTGGGTCATGCTCCACAAAATATATACTTCTATTCATTGTCTCAAGTCTTTAACTTTTAAAGAAACAACCTCCCTGATGATAGTAGATTTTCTTCTTTCCCAATTTTTTCTTCTTTGTGTCACATTTGTGAGCTTTTTTTCCCTCAACAAACTATACATGCCCCAAATGCTCACAAGGGTTAAATACTGAATTGTAATTTTTCTACAGAGTGAACAAATATAGTGGAAATAAAAATATATATTTCTGAAAACACTTCTCTAAAGTATCCAACATTGTATCTTAAATGCTATTTTACCATCTTAATTATAATTTTGAAAATAAATTAAATCATATTTATGAAAGTGTAAGTTTTATTTCTATTTCCAGAAGGTGTTAAACATACTACATATTTATATAGTAATAAAATAATTTATAATTTTAGCTTTCTAGATTGTAAGGAGCATTCTAGTTAAAAACATTAAGTACAGTGATCACATTTCATGTATATTTTGTTCCATAGCATCATCTATATGTATTTGCTAGGAACTGGAAGAATTTCATAGTCAGAAATGCTTCTTGCTTCACTGTGAAGCCATACGAAAATTTAAAGATGTGTGTGTACCTCCAGAAACACAAAATGGAATAAGAAAAAAAATAGATGGCCCCATTTCTAAGAAATTATTTCTCACTCCATAAGAAGCTACTGCTTTCATGGTTCCTTTGCAAGTAAAATCATATGTTCTGCTTTCAAAGCCCATCTACTGTTCTGTTTCCCAATGCAGTCAGCACATACAATTTCCAACACTCATTTACTGCTACATTTTTTAGAAGGAATAGGTCATAATTGTTGAGAAGTGTTTCCTTGAGTTATGAACAGTATTAATATGAAAGTTGGTGTTTTATGACTGTTATGCTGAACCTAAATGCTAGATTCAGGGTGACAGTGGCACTGTATTCTTAATGTGTTTGGTGTATATGTTTGTAATACGCAAAGACTTTGATAAGCCCCTCACACCACAATGGAGGCCCCTCTTGCCTAGTTTCATAGTAGACGGATGTGAACATCAGATAGTATACTTTCTTGTCTACTAAAGGCTTCTACGAATTCTCCCACTGGATTTACCAAACCTAGCACAGTGTCTCAGAGTATTAGCAGCTCAAGGAAGGAAGGAGAAAACCAAGGCAGGAATGAAGAAAGGCAGGAAACCATGTAGGCAAGCTGGGAGGTAAAAAGCAAAGGAGGGAAGAAGGCAGGACAAAGCAGACAGATGGACAGCCAGACAGATGAGAGGGGTGTGCATACATTCACACCCACATCCATACGTACAGACATGGATAGACACAACACATTTCACTGAATGACAATTGATGATGTAAAATACATTTAACACCATGGCTTCCTTAAATATATTGCCAAAAAAAGAGATTTCTATGTTAAAAATTTCAAATTCAATTGACTCTAAGTTGATTCACTACTTTTTCATAAGTAGGACTCTTCCATGTTGCTTTTCCGTTTTATTTGATTTGTAAATAAATATAATATAATTAAATAAATAGAACAGAAATCGAAATTTCTGGCATTATCCTAAGTGGAAAAGAGCATTTATAAATCTTATTGCTTATGTTACATCTAAATGTAATATAATTTTGTGGGAGAAAAATAATTCAATCAGTTTTCTTTTGCCACACTCAAGCAAAAGAAAGAAACGGTGAATGAAAATAGGAAGCGCTCTCAGATTTATTTTTCCTCTGATCAATGAAATTGTGACCGCAGACTCCTTTCGTATTGCTGTCATAGTTTTGAATGTCTGATGTAGAGAAATAATATGCTGGCCTTGTAGTTGTGAATCTATGTGCCACCAAATTCACAGCGTGACCTTGGAGAATGACCGAATCTCTTTACATTTGGACTGGATGATATTTATGGTCCAATCCAATTTTAACATTCGATATGTCATCTAATCCGTTCTGTGATGATTCATTTTGTTCACTTCTCTACACACAGAAATTAAATAACTGTTCACTTTTTTTAAGATTGAAGTTACTAATCTTACTTTTCCTTTCCTGAAGATGGTCATATCCCACAGTCTTCTGTTACCCTGGCAGGCAAATCAATTTACCATGAAGAGGCAACAAAAGCCTTCATCTAGTCAGTAGTGTAAAGTTTGCGTCGAAACATGATTTAAGCAACAATAGAATGACGATTTGATCTTATCTCTGGTCATGTGAAAATGTCAAGTTGAGAACAAATTTAAATATGTACAATATTCTTTTCTCCATCAATGAGGTGAAATATAATAAAAGTTCTAGGGCATTTTAATTGTATGACACCTCTTGAAAAAACATTACATGGGGAAGTAATTTCATTAACTCCTTAGTCTTTTGTTCTACAACTCATTACCACTGCCCTACTTTTTGCACGATTTCCCTCATCAGGTGGATTTCACTTCACTTATGCCAGTTGCTGACAAGGAACGGAAAGGAAGTCAAGTGTGGTGTGGTGAATGCCTGTAATCGCAGCATTTTGGGAGCCTAGGGCAGGAGGGTCACAAGTTTGAGTTCCCCCTGGGGATTTTAGGGAAATCCTATCTCAAAATTTAAAATAAATAAAGAAATAAATAAATGGCTGAGTATGTAGCTCACTGCAAAGCCGCTGGGTTCAATCCACAGTGTGGAAAAACACTGGGAAAATCTTGAAGGGTTGTCTTAGCCCTTCTGGAAGTTTGCAGATGAGTCTGCATTTATAGCTGCTGGCAGAAGGCACCTGAAGACTCTAGAAACACAAGCAGCCTGCACTGCGTGTCCCACTGGGCTCTCCTCGCACACCCGTCCCCGGAGCTGATGTGCAGCAGCCCATGTGATGCTGCTCGCGCTGTGCGTCTCCATGGCAACTGAAAACCCTCCAGTTTAAGGAACCCAAATATTCAAAGCTCCCCAAACTTTGTCCCAGAGGGAGACATTGTAGAAATCAAAGAAATGTGCCCTTTGCTCTGTAAACCAGCAGGAACAAAAGAACCTTGGAGACCAGTCTCCCAACATCCTCCAATCCAAATGCAAATCAAAAACAAAAATTTAAAAACTTCACCTTGATATTAAATCTCATTTAGATCAGCCAGTTTGTCCACTTCTTGAGGAGTAAGCACAGAGGTGTCACGTCTATCACATCTAGTCATACCTTTCACCTGTTATATCCCAGACAACTTCATAAGTACTTTACTCTAACCCCTAAAGCAACTCCATGAAGAATAATGTATTAACCTCCATGGCCTAGGTCAAGAAATGAATGTGCATGCAAGAAATATGTGCTTGCCTTTTCATCACAGAGCCACTGCATGGCAGAACTGTAATTTAAATTCATTGTAACATATTGAGAAATAGTTGCCTTTTGGGAAGACATAAAATTGAGGGACAATGATAGGTAGAAGTAATTCTTTTTGTTTTCCTGACTTAAGAGATACACTGGATTTATATAGTCAAATTATTAAGAGGTAGATAGCAATGTTCATTCTTTCTCTATAAGCCAATACAGTATAAGATCGTATAAATGGATTTAGAATCCTATAGTATATGTAGTATGCAGTATATAGGTATACATAGTATATAGTATACTAAATATGTGTAGCATAGTATATACTATGTATCTAATATACAGTGTATAGTGTGCCCTATATGTATAATATATAGTATATAGTAAATACTATATACTATATAGTATGTGTGATATGAATAGTGTATACTATATATGTAGACACATATGTATACTATGCATATATACTATGTATGTATACTATATAGTATGTACTATATGTAGTACATAGTACTACATATGTGTATATAGTATATAGAGAGCATATGCCCTATATGTATATATACATATATGTGTTTATAATATATATGTGTATATATGTGTATATATACACATATTATACACTATAGGTATATGTAGTATATATACTATATAGGATTTAGATACTATGCGGTATGACAAAGATTATTCATCTAATCACTCATATTCTGTCTTTTTTTCTTTCTGCTTTTAGTCTTTGTTG
>PVLD010027444.1:0-20787 GCA_004027595.1 Dinomys branickii | reverse complement strand
TGGGGCTTTCCCACGTCTCGCCCCGGCAGCCTGGTCCGCCCTACCACATCTCCCCCGGCATCTCAGAGAAATACGCCCAGTTTAAACTTCCCAGCCGAGGTCCCGGCATTCACGCTCGCCAAGTCTGTCTCGAGCTGGTGGTGTTTATTAAGGAAGTTCGCTCCCTTGCTGCTCACCTGGTCGCCATCTTCCCCGGATCTTCGGTGATTAGTTTTTTGATCAATTTTGTATGTCTATATGTGTTTTCCTGAGCATACACTTTGAAGTTATCAGTATGTAATACAACAACCGTTGTTAATTCCCTGTCACCCTGCTTGTAATTCAGTTTTGATTGTACTGTTCTTATGCTACTTTGTGTCTGTTTGTTAGTGTTTTCGTTCTTTTACTTTTAAAATAAAATTTAAAAAACCCCAGTATGCTAATCAATACTAGAGGCAGGTGAAATCCTTAGCCTGGTTCCAACAAACTCAGTTAGTTTTGTTACAAATGGACACTGGGCCTACTCCTTCTACTTAGCCTCTCTTCTGCCCTGAGACCCTGATACGGATCAAGTCTCTAGACACCCAAGGTTTATGCAAGCCATAGTGGAAAGACCCCTACATGGCAATCTTTTCCACCTCCACTGCAGTTACAGCAATGAGACATGACTCCTAGATTCATCACTTCAATGTAAAGCTATGGTCTGTCTCTTAGCTCTACAAGGACAACACACCTTCAGATCATTCCAAAACCACATCTAAGACCATCCGTTGTAGTCAGCTGCTTACAAAAGAAAAGATTTAATACAAGACACATAATTTATATGATTATTGTATAATATTCACCCAAATAGTCAAATGAAAAAGAGTGTGGGATATCTGTCCACACACTATAGACCCAAAGAATCGAGCTGACACCTGGATCCCATGGCAGTGTCCTCCATGAGTCCAACTGGAGATCTAGAGCCCAAGACAATTTCTCATGCAAATGTGTATTAAAGATCTGCACCAGGAAGCCCCAAAGGTCAGTGGTGAAGCCTAGAAAGTCTGTGCCAGCAGGATGAAGGATCTGTGCCAGTAGGCTGAGGGACCTGCACTGGAGCCAGTAAGCAATGCTCAAGGTAAGGACCAGAGCTTTCCCAAAAGAACCACAGCACTTCTCAGCAACAGTGAGAACTAAGCTGAGTTCATATCAGGAAAACCAACAGGACAAGCTTCTCCAGGAGGATCAACAGCACGCCATCTTCCCCTTCATTTCTTTTTTTACACTATTGGCAACAATCTTGAGGAGGGCCTTCTACACCCAGTGTCATGCTAATTCAGTTCAAGTGGGTGTTACAGGTTGACCATTAGTTAATCCACCACACCACCTACATCTGTAACATTGCAGATCTCAAATTCTTTTTCAAAAGACAAAACAAAGATAAGTGACACTAAAATCTACCTACTACGGATACAGGTGATGCCCATTTTCTTACCCTGATTTCAAGATTTCCTGTATGTCTTGTCTCAAGAGGTTCAGTTTTATTCTATAGCTACCACACAAGATTTCATTGATGCATGCTTGTTCTCTAGTTTCAGGATTCTTGACTTTGCCCCAACACAAATTAAATTCTTTCTCCTCTACACTCTCACCCTGTGTCCCCTACTAGAGACAGAGCTGTCAGAAAAGGGTGTTTATAATTAATAGATAAGGTTTTAAACACGCTCTGTTTCAACTGTGTGTTTGACTATAGATTTTACATGCAACTCTTGTGGTTCCAAGTTAGCTGTCTTTTGCCTCAAGGACAGGATTATCTCTAATGCTTATGCTTGCCCTATTTGGGTCCACTTTCTATTAGTGTTCAGTGAGACAAAGATGGCCACTAGAAGCAATAGCTGACATAAAAACTCACGTATCTGGATGGCAGAGGATCTAACCTTAGAGTATACTAATTATTGACTCCAGATCAATCATCATACATTTCCCCAACAGCAGATGGACGGATGTCTCAAAGGGAGTAGGAAAAGAGGATCATAGGCAGGGACAAAATAAGATAAGGACTTCATTAAGCATCATTAAATAAGCTAATAGAACATCTTACTAAAAGTACCTTGTGCCTCTGCAGTTACTTTCAAGCAATTAGAAAGACAATGGCAAAAAAGAGAGAAACCAGACAGAGAAATGTACCATGTATCACAATTAACATAAAAATTTATTGAGAAAAATTAACAGACAAAGCATAGAGGAAGCCAGAAACATGAAAGTGCAGGGAAATCAGCCCTACTCACCCATCTTCAATACAATGCAAAGGAGAAAAGAGGAAGCCACCTAAAGACCCTTATTTAGTATATAAGACACGCATAAAATACAATGCTGTAATGCAGATGTATGCAATATATTCTCACTCTAGGGTCATTATATCTCTGCACCAGATACACATATATCCCCTTTACTTAATCACTAAAACTTTAAGCTGCCTTTCTGTAAGGCTCCCCCACCACATGCACACTTATCCATTATAAAAGGGCAGAAAAGAATCAAATGACCAGAAAGAATGTGGACAAAGTTCCAGGGCTAGGGTCAAAGACAACAAGACAGCCAATCAGATCAGGCAATGTTCCATATTCCCACATGGGGGAAAGGGTGAATGGCTTTAATGAATGGAGCAAAAGACAAAGGCTTGTTGATATCTACCTTTGACAGGAACCCCTACTCTTCAGGGTATCTTTCTGCCTTCTCTTTTCCACCTGAGTGGTACTCCATTATATGAAAAGACCACAACATGTTTATCCATTCTTCAGTTGATGGGCATTTGGTTTGTTTCCAAAATCTAGCTATTAAAAATTGTGCTGCTGTAAACATGGGCACACATGCATGACTATGCTATGATGTTTTTAAATTCTTCTAGGAAGATTCCCAGATGGGGAATAGCTGAGTCAAAAATGACCTCTAATCCTAGTTTTTTGAGGAATCTCCATTCTGATTTTGATAGTGACTGCACTAGCCTACACTCCCACCAACAGTGGGGAAGGGTTCCTTTTTCTCCACAGCCCCTCCAGCATTTGTTAAGGTTGATTTCTTGATGATAGTCATTCTTTCTGGAATGAGATGGAATCAGTGTTGTTTTAATGTGAATTTCTGGAATGAGCTGTGATATTGAAAATTTTTTCAAGTATTTATTTGCTGTTTATACTTCTGAGAATTTTCTATTCATTTCAGATGCCTATTTTTAGATTAGGTCTTTAAATTTGGGGTTTGATTTTTTTCAATTCTTTATGTGTTCTATATATTAGTCCTTTGTCTGAAAAATGGCTGACTATATTCCAGTCTGTTATTGGACTTTTTACTCCGTTGGTGAATTATTTTTTGTGCAAAAGCTCTTTTTTTTTAAATTTTCAAAGTAAATGAATGAAAACACCAACAGACACACAGCAGCACAAGAACAGTACAAAAACTGAACTACAGATAAGGTGGCAGGGGATCAACAATGGTTGTATTACACATGATAACTTCAAAGTGTATGCTCAGGACAATACAAATAGACATACAAGATTGATCAAACAATTAATCATCGATTGTTCCTTACATCAAAACGACAAGAGACAATAGTGTAACCATGTCAGCTATCCTGCACATATTTACATGCTTACACAGCTATCCCCCTCTTCCTTTTCTCCTTCCCTTCATCCCGATCGCTCTCTACTTTTGAGCAGTCTCCCTTCATACCTCCCGATTTATATTCCCACCTCTAGGTTTGTAAGAGAAATTTTCTCTAGTAACAATGATACATGAGCTGTGCTAAACCACCCTCCTTTCCCCCTTCCGGGAGTTAAGCTGTTACAATGTGTAGCCGCCCAAGGACAGAGTAAATCAGAGGGCCTGAACTGTCAAGATAAGGACAAACCTCATGACTAAGGAATTTGTAAAATATACCTTCCCTGGGCTACTTCTATCCATATTAGGAAACAACCTCTGCCACTAACCCCAGACCTCCACGTAGCTATTTCCCCCAATGAATGTAAAAGCCCCTTTAAAGTAACCAATGCCATCTGCTTCTGTAACCGCGCTTGCGAAAATCCCTCCTCCCTTTGTTCTAAAGCATATAAGCCCTGCTCGGGCCCAACTCGGGGCTCTCTGTTCCTGTGTGTTCAGTGAGCCCCACGCATGCCTGGATAATAAAGACCCCTTGCGAATTGCATGAGTGAGTGTCTGTTGGTGTCTTTCTACACGCGGCGGGCACCTGCACCCCCACAGGTTCCTGCACTAATATGCTGTTTGCACATGCACATCTGATTTACCTCACTTATGAGTATGGTGTCTAAGCGTGATCATTTGCTTATAAAAGCCTCCAGCTTGTCCTTTACAGCTGAAAAATATTCCATTGTGTCAAAATGCCACAATTTTTTAATCCAGTCCTCTGTGGATGGACATTTGGGTTGCTGCCACGATTTAGCTATTACAAATTCTGCTGCTATAAACATGGGTGCACATGTATCACGGTGATATGACATTTTCATATCTTCTGGGAAAATACTCAGAAGGGGAAAAGCTGGGTTGAATGGGACCTCTAGACATAGTTTGCTGAGGACTCTCCAACCCAATCTCCACAGTGGTTTCACCGTGTGCATTCACACCAGCAGTGCAGGAGAGTTCCTATTTTTCCACAGCCTCACCAGCATTTGTTATTGGATGATTTCTTGATGCTGGCCAATCTTACCGGGGTTAGATGAAATCTCAATGTTGTTTCCATTTGCATTTCTCAAATGACTAAAGATGTAGAACATTTCTCATATATTTATTCGCCTTTCATATTTCTTTATCTGAGAAGTGTGTATTCATCTCAGATGCCCATTTCTGGATTGGGTCTTTGAATTTGGACAGGTTCATGTTTTTTAATTCTTTGTATGTTCTAGATAGAAGGCTTTTGTCTGAGGGACAGCTAGTTAGGATTTTTTCCCAATCTGTGGGTTTTCTTTTTTCTGCCGGTGATTTTGTATATGTGCAAAAAACTTTTCAGGAAAGTGAGGTCCCAGTTATTGATTCTTTGGAGTGTTTCCCTTGCAGTTTCATTTTTGCTCATGAACTCTCTGCCTATTCCTATGTCTTCCATATTTTTACCTGCTTTCTCGTTCAATAAATTCAGTGTTTCTCTTTTAATATTCAAATCTGTGATCCATTTTGACTTGAATTTGGTGCATGGCAATAGACTTGGGTCTATTTTCAGTCTTTGGCAAGTGGCAAGCCAATTTCTCCAGCACCGTTTATTGAAGGGGCTATCTTTCTGCCAGTGAGGTCGTTTGCCCCTTTGTCAAAGATTAGCTAGCTGAGTGTGTTTGTGGTTGGGACTGTATCTTCCAGTCTGTTCCATTGATCCTCAGGTCTGTTTTTGAGCCAGTACCAGGTTGATTTTATTACAATAGCTTTGTAGTATAATTTCAGGTCAGGGATTGTGATTCCACCTGACTTGTCCCTGTGGCTGAGAATTGCTTTTGCTGTTCTGGGTCTCTTCTGGTTCCAGATGAATTTAAGGCATGTTTCCTCTAGATCTGTGAGATATGCTGATGGTACATTAATGGGAATTGCACTGAGTCTGTAAAACAAGTTTGGTAGTATGGCCATTTTCACAATGTTCGTTCTTCCTAAACATGAGCAGGAAATGTTTTTCCATTTGTTGAGATCCTATTCAATCTCTGTTTTCAGAGTACTGCAGATTTCATTGAATAGATCTTTTGCCTCTTTTGTTAGATTGATTCCTAAATATTCCAATTTTTTGGATGCTATTGTGAAAGGTATGGTTTCCTTAATATCTCTCTCAGTCTGTTTGTTGTTTGTGTATAGGAATGCTATTGATTTTTGGGTGTTGACTTTGTATCCAGCTACTCTCCTGAATTTGTAAGTTAATTCAAGGAGTCTTCTTGTGGAGTTCTTGGGGTCTTCCATGTAAAGTATCATGTCATCTGCAAATAGTGATAGTTTTACTTCTTCCTTTCCTATGCATATTCCTTTTATTTCTCTCTCTTGTCTAATTGCTCTGCCTAATGCTTTTAAAACTATGTTGAATTGTAGTGGTGACCATGGACATCCTTGTCTTTTTCCGGTCTTTAAAGTGAAAGCTTTCAGTTTTTGTCCATTTAGTATGATGTTGGCTGTTAGTTTGTCATAGATGGTTTGATTAAATTGAGGTAGAGGTAATCTATTCCTATTTTTTCTAGGGTTTTTAACATGAATGCATGTTGGACTTTATCAAAAGCTTTTTCTTCATCTATGGAGATAATCATGTGGTTTTTGTCTTTGGCTCTGTTGATATGGTATATTACATTAATTGATTTGCGAATATTGAACCATCCCTGCATTCCTGGAACAAATCCAACCTGGTCATGCTGTATAATTTTCCCTATGATTCGCTGCATTCTATTTGCTAGTATTTTATTGAGTATCTTTGCATCTATGTTCATTAGAGAGATTTGCCTATAGTTCTCTTTCTTGGTTGGGTCCTTCTCTGGTTTTGCTATCAGTATAATACTTGCCTCCAGAAATGAGTTAGGGAGAATTGTTTCCTTTTCAATTTCACTGAAGAATTTGAGGAATGTCGCCATTAAATCTTCGCTGAATGTTTTATAAAATTCTTCTGTTAATCTATTAGGGCCTGGGCTTTTCCTTGTTGGTAAGATTTTAATGACATTTTCAATCTCATTGATTGATATTGGGTTGTTCAGGGTTTTTATATCTTCCTGTTTTAACTTTGGCACATCATAGATTTCTAGGAATGTGTCGATTTCTACTGTGTTTTGTATCCCATTGGAGTAAAGATTCTCAAAGTAGGTATTAATGATATTTTGAATTTCTGTAGGATCTGTAGTGATTTCATCGTTTTCATTCCTTATTGCGTGAATCTGAGTTCTTTCTTTTTTGATAAGATTGGCTAGAGGTTTATCAATTTTATTTACTCTTTTAAGAAACCAACTCTTTGATTCACTTATTTTCTGTAGAGTTTTCTTTGTCTCAATTGCATTAATTTCTGCCCAAACTTTACAATCTCCTCCCTTCTTTGGGCTTTGGGCTTGACTTGTTCTTCTTTTTCTAAAAGTTTGAGGTGCAACATTAGGCTATTTATTTGTTCTCTTTCTGTTTTCTTTATATGTGAGTTTATCACTATAAATTTCCCTCTGAGGACTGCTGTCATTGCATCCCACAGGTTCCTATAAATTGTATTTGTATTTTCATTTGTTTTTGTGCACTTTTTAATTTCTTCTTTAATTTCTTCTGTGACCCATTGGTTATTCAGGAGGTTGTTGTTCAATTTCCAAGTGTTTATAGAGTTTTTGGAATTCCCTTTGTCATTAATTTCCAATTTCATTGCACTATGGTCAGATAATATGCTTGGGATAATTTCAGTCCTTTTGCATTTAGGTAGCTATGCTCTATGAGTAGAATGTGGCCTATTTTAGAGAAAGTCCCATGTGCAGCTGAGAAAAATGTGTATTCTGTTGTTGTGGGATGGAACAATCTGTAAACATCTACTAAGTCCATTTATTTGCACATTTGGTTCAGGTCTGTTATATCGTTCCTGAGTTTTAGACCATTTGACCTGTCTCTTTGTGTCAAAGCAGTATTTAGGTCCCCTATTACAATAGTGTTATTGTTTATTTCGTTTTTTATGTCCGTTAAGATTTGCCTTACATAGTTTGGTGCTCCAATAATGGTACATAAATGTTTAGGATTGTTATCTCTTCCTCTTGCAGTTTTCCCCTAACTAGTATATAGTGGCCTTCTTTGTCTCTTTTGATTGTTATCAGTTTGAAGTGTACATTGTCTGCAAACATAACAGCTAGTCACGCTTTTTTGTGGGATCCTGTTTCATGGAGAATTGTTTTGCAACCGTTGACTTTCAATCTATGGATTTCCTTTTGAGTAAAATGTGTTTCCTTTATACAGCATATTGTGGGATTCTGTCTCTTAATCCATTCTGCCAGTCTGTTTCTTTTGACGGATGAATTTAGGCCATTTACATTGATGGTTATAACTGTTACACATTGGCTTATTCTTATCATGCTGTTTACTTGATGTTGCTTTCCTACTTTTGCTGTTTAATTACTTGTTCTGCTTAAGGGTTCCTTTCTATTGTGGTTCTTGGGATTGTGGTCACCTTTTCCTCTGTCTAGAATATCTTTCAGTAGTTTTTGTAAAGTTGGTTTGGTACTCATGAAGTTTTTCAGGTGTTGTTTGTCGTGGAAATATTTTATTTCTCTATTGAATTTGAAGGATAGTTTTGCAGGATACATAAGTCTGGGTAGGAAGCTGTTTTGTCTCAGAATCTCTAATACCTCGCTCCAAGCTCTTCTTGATTTCATTGTTTCTGTTCAGAAGTCTGCTTCTCTTTATAGGTGATCTGTTTCTTTTCTCCAGCAGCTCTTAAGATTGTGTTCTTTTGCTGCATACCTGGGATCTTGACTATTATATGTCTGGGGGTGGTTTTATTTGGATTATGGCTCATTGGAGTTCTATATGCTTCATTTTCCTGCACATTAGTATCTTTTACTATGCTTGGGAAATTTTCTGCTATTATTTCTCCAAATATTCTTTTTATGTTATTTGTGTTGCCTCCTGCTGTTTCACTGATTCCTATTACTCTCACATTATTTCTCTTTGCTTCATCTTGCAGCTGTTGGATTGATTTCTCCTGGTTCCTTTTTGACTTTAAGAGATTCTTCCTTTCACAATCATTAGCTGTCATGCTGTCTTCAAGATCTGAAATTCTATCTTCATATTCGTTCAAGCAGTTTTGCAAGCTTTAAATGGCGTTTTTCATTTCCTGGAAATCTCTTTGAGGCTGTTTCATGTGTTGTAATTCATTCCTGAATTGCTCGTGTAACATTTCCATTTGTTGCCTTTGATTTTCTAGTCTTTTATCTGTTTCTTCTCAGAGGAGAATGGTTGCGCTGCTCATGTGGCCTTGCAGGTGAGCCTCCATCGCTGGAAAAAGGTCCGAGTCACACAGCCAGGTCGTGGGCTGGAAACACCACGCCGCTCAGATATCAGTCCCAGTGGGCCTTTGTCAGTGGAGTAATGTCTGAGTCACACAGCCAGGACCCGGGCCCGAAATGCCGTGCCACTCAGAAGTTGGCACTGGTGGGCCTTTGTCGCTAGAGTGCCTGTTTTTGTCTGTTTGTTGATGTGTTTTCATTCTTTGTATTTAAAATGAGAAAAAATATACATCAAGAAAGAAATAATGAAAACGGGTGAGTTTTTCCTACAGCCTAAAAATATTTATATAAAAATGATCACAATACTGTGACATAATAAAAATAATGAAAAATAAAGACCCAGTAATGGGTTCAGTTGTGATTTCTTTTCAAAACATTCCAGGCTGGTGTCAGTGAGACAAGAGCTAGGAGAATTATTGAATATGACCACTTCCATTCGCGCTAACAGAATAGCCACCATCTATTTGATTAATACAATCTGTTTTTGTTCCTTTAACAAGAAACCTATCTAATGATACTTGCTTTGACTCCTTTTAAAGATTTCATATAAATGTGAAATTGCACTAAGCATATTAATCATTTGCCCTGCTACAACTTTGTGTCACTTTTCCACATGATTTTTTTTTACTGTTTCTCACATTTTATGCATTTCAGTAATCTAATTTTAAGTGATGAGTTCCATCATGTTTTTCTCCTCCTTTACAAACATGATCTTCTCCATGATCTATTGTGTTGCCAGGTAATCTCCCACAATTCTGCATCTGGGTATATTTGTGATTGTGTGACATTTGGCATCATATACTACTTATATTGCCAGACATAGTTCATTTATCAAGTTAACATTTATTAGTAACATTTGCTTGTTTGGGGGATTAAGTTACTCACAATGCAAAGTTTTACTGCACCTCCAAGAAATGTTCACATCACATGACCATGACCATATATCACTCAGGTTATAGATAATTAGTTCTGCCAATATTGTTGATTGACTACAACTGACTTTGGCTGAATCAGGTAGACTAACACAGATTTGTCTAGATATCCTCACAACTCAATTTTTGAGTTAGAGTTCAAGAAGCTAAAGGATGACCCAAGGTACATGGCTCCTTAGCAAAATTATTACCTTTGAAATTATACCCTCTCCAGTGTCACATGAATTGATAACCACATCATGCTCATAGAGTTTTGAGATGTCTGTTCAAACTAGACTATGTGATATTACCTGGACTGTGATATTACTTTGCTTATTTGACAATGAATTGGACCTGAAGGTCTTTTTTATGAGTCTTCTTCACTGGATCAGCCAATGAGTTCAATAATTTTCCCTATTTAGTCTATCAGCAAGTTAAGTGTTTCTGTTTTACCTTTTAGATCTTTGATCTGTATTAATGTGCCATAAAAAGGATAAACAAGTCACATGTAGGAAAAGGATCCACCATGAAATGACAATGTCAAATGGAATAAATGAGGCACACAATTTTAAATATCACATTTTCTCTTGTACACAAAGCTCAAACTATAAATAAAGAGCATACTAAAAGATAGATCATAGGAAGCATGGAAATAGATCTTTCTCAAATGGTGAGGGGATCCTGAGGTAGATGGACAAGAGAGGGAAGAGAGGTCAAGGGACTGAAAAAAGAATTAAAATGTGTTACATAAATGTGCCAAATACCCACAAGGAATATGGTCATTAGGTACTGCAAACAAATTAAAAAATAATGATAGTAAAAAGTAATAATAATAACAGAAGAAGAAGAAGAGAAAGAGAACAATGGGAAGGAGTAGGGAAAAAAGAAAAATAGAAGGATAATAGTGAGGTAGAGAGGGAGAAGAGAAGAAGGAAGAGAAGAAGAAGAGGTAGAGGAGGAGAAAAATTAAATTAAAAAGTGAATTTCACAAATTTTTTTATTCCAAGGCAATTCCTACTTATGATGATCTGGTATAGATGGGATACCTAGATGTGGTGGTCCGTGAAACCCTCAGGTTATATCCAATTGCTAACAGATTGTCACGGGTCTGTAAAAAACATAATAATATTAATGGACTGTTCATTTCAAAGGGGACAGTTGTGATAGTACCAATATTTGTTCTTCACCAAAATACTGGCAAAACAACCAGGATTTTTGCCCTGAAAGGTACAAGAGTCTGCGAAAGTAAACTTACTCTGACCCAAGCTGATCAAAACATGATGCAATGACTCTTACTGGAAATGACATGTCATGATTTTGCAATGATTTACAAATAAGGAAACGAGTACTTTTTGTTTTTGCAATTCATAAGTTTGTTATTAAAATTATGAGGTGATATCTATGTGAAAACTGCTAAGACCTGAAGAAAGAATTACACATTTACACTTCTCATAACTTAAAATTAAATTCTTCTAATGATAAAATATGTTCATATTTATATGCATATATATGAATACACATGAATTTTGGATAATTTGAGTGATATCACAGTTTACATGTGATTTTTCAAGTGGCACTTACTTTATATAAACTATCCACTCCTTTAAGATTTGTGATATTTATATACATCTTTCCTTTGGTGATTCTGTGCATCTTCCATAACTTAATAACAAACTGTCTTATTTCATGTGTATATGCTTTTATTATTTTTATATTTCTGGTGATGTTCACTTCAGGTCTCCCAATTTACCTTCAAATTCAAGAAATGATTCTACCTTCTGTTTGATGAAGCATTGACTTCTGGTCCTGCTAGTGTGAAGATAAATGTTCAGGGTGAGGGCCAGAGAAATCCTTCTGCCTACTGATTCAACCACCTTGCCTAAGGACTGAGGAAAGAACAAGTCTTCCTGGGCCTGTCTCTGGCTGCTCTCGTGGTGAGGCTCCCTCACATTCTTTGTTGGTGGTGACTCCTTGTTATGATTTGTGTCTGGATGTCCCCCCAAAACCTCATGCCATCATGGGGCAATCTTCTAGAGTTTATGATTGATTCATTGGTGTAAATGCTACACCCACCCTGGGGTGAGTAGTTTGCTTATAATGTGGGGGAGGGGAAGAGCCTGCTTGCTTCTGCTCCTCCCTTTGTGCCCTTGTTACTTTTGCTCTCTTCCACCACCATGAACGGTTGCCATCTGCCACGTGCCACCCTGCCTTGAAGCCAGCCAAGCACGGACTGAAACTTCCACAGACTGTGAGCTAAATAAACCTTTCCTACCTTAGTTCTGGGTGTCAGGTATTGCGTCTCAGCAACGAGAGAAAAGTAACCAAGACACTCTTCCAAAGCCAAGGCATCCACCCTATACATTTGTGAGAGAATCTCCCTAGGAGGTGTCTTGCTAAGTCAAGACTTGGGTACAGTTTACACTCTGGAAATAGGTGATGTTTCGTCATATTAGTGTTAGAAAGGAAAACAGAAATGAGGCTTTTCCTGCACTTGGTGCTGTGCTAGGAGGGCTGAAATCTGGGGCTACTGTGCATTTCTGATGTCAGAAACTTATATTACTGCCCATGGTTTCCATAGTGCTACCATGCAGATCACACATATTCTTTGTGGGAGAGGTAAATTGAGAAGTTCAACCCTCTATGTTATGGATACAAGGAACTTGGTGCTTCTTACAGCTTCAGCGCTTCTGCTTCTCATAGCTTCACTGGCATAAATTTAGAAAATATGTATTGGGCTTCTATTCTTTCAGTCACCACACAGATAGTGTCAGGGACTGAGCCAGGTTCTTAAGTAATCCATATATTGGAATATATTTGTGAGAGGCGGTTCCCCTGCCCCAACAACAGTGCACTCATGTCAGCTTCTCCCTTCACACACCACCAGTGTTCTACGTACATCCGTCCTGTTTGCGGGACAAAATATTTCACAATGTTGTCCAAAGTGTAAGAACTTCTTTAAAAATGTATAAATTGAATGGTCTCATCACTTTTCCTAAATCACATTCTTACTATAATCAAATAATTTGTCAAATTTCAATAAGAGAAATGTCTAAACTTTCAATAAGTTTTAGCCCAGTGGAGGAGAGAGACAAGGGAGTGAACGGTGGTAAGTCAATAGAGAATCATCTGTGTTGTAAAGGACCCGAAATTAAGCATTTTATGAATATGGAAGGGAAATCAGAAAAACAGAATTGTGAAAGAATAAAGAGGAGGAGGAGGAGGAGAAAGAAGTAGAAAAGAGGGGAGGAGAAGAGGTGAGGGAAACTTACAACTCCTGTATTTTCTTTTTATTTTAAAAAATAAAAACACAAAAACATACTAACAAATAGACACAAATTAGCATAAGAAATAGTACAATCAACACTGATTTACAGAGAAGGTGACATGGACTCAACAATGGTTGTTGCTTTACCTATTGGTAACTTCGAAGTGTATATACATGAACACAGATACAGACATGCGAAATTGGTCAAACAATTAATCATCTCAACAACAGAAAAACACAAAAAACAGAAAACAAAAGACAAAAAATAAAAAAAAACAATAGTTGCTGCTTTGCATATTGATACCTTCGAAGTGTGTGCTCAGGATAACATATACATACATACAAGATTGATCGAATAACCCGTCAAAAACTATTTCTTAGCATTAAGTGATATAATAGTAGAACCATGTTAGCTCTCCTGCACATATGTATACACACATATATATGCATACATTTTTGCCTCTTTCTTTTCTCCTTTCCCTCATCCCATCTGTTCTGTGTTTTTGAACAGATTTCCTTCATGTCTCTTAGTTTCTATTCCCACCCTTGGGTTCTTACACCAGTGATACAGTACGTTGCCTGGATATGTACCGCTGATTTACTTCACTTATGAGTATGGACTCCAGTTTTGACCATTTGCCTACAAAGTCCCCAAAACTGTCTTTCTTTATAGCTGAATAATATTCCATTATATAAAAATGCCACAATTTTTAAATCCAGTCTTCTGTGGATGGACACTTGGGTTGCATCCACATTTTAGCTATTAAAAATTGCACTGCTATAAACATGGGTGCACATATATCAGAGTGATATGATGTTTTCAGATCTTCTGGGAAAATACCCAGAAGGGGAATAGCTGGTTTGAATGGAACCTCTAGACCTAGTTTGCTGAGAAATCTCCAAACGGCTCTCCACAATGGTTGCACCGGTCTGCATTCCCACCAGCAGTGTAATAAGAGTCCCTATTTCTCCACAGCCTCGCCAGCATTTCTTATTGGATGACTTTTTCACACTGGCCAGTCTTACTGGGGTGAGATGAAATCTCGATGTTGTTTTTATTTGCATTTCTCGAATGACTAAGGATGTGGAACATTTTCTCATATATTTATTTGCCATTTGTATTTCTTTATCTGAGAATTGTGTATTCATCTCAGATGCCCATTTCTGGATTGGGTCTTTGACTTTGGACAGGTATATGTTTTTTAATTCTTTGTATGTTCTAGATAGCAGTACTTTGTCTGAGGCACAGCCAGCTAGGATTTTTTCCCAATTTGTGGGTTTTCTTTTTACTTTGCTGGTGATTTATTATATTTTATTTTATTTTTTTATTTTTGGTGATTTCTTTAGATGTAGAAAAACTTTTCAGTAGGATGAGGTCCCAGTTATTCATTTTTTGAAGGGTTTCCCTTGCAGTTTCATTTTTGTTCATGAACTCTCTGCCTACTCCTATGTCTTCAAGATTTTTACCTACTTTCACTTCCAATAGATTTAGAGTTTCTGTTTTAATGTTGAGGTCTGTGATCCATTTTGACCTGAGTTTGGTGCGTGGTCTATTTTCAGTTTTCGGCAAGAGGCAAGCCAGTTTTTCCAGCACCATTTATTAAACAGGCCTTCTTTTTTCTAGTGGGTTTGGTTGACACCTTTTTCAAATATTAGGTAGCTGAGTGGGTTTTTTGTTATGGTTGCCTCTGCTAGTCAGTTCCATTGATCCTCAGGTCTGTTTTTTAGCCAGTACCAGGTTGATTTTATTACAGTAGCTTTGTAGTATAATTTCAGGTCAGGGATTGTGATTCCACCTGACTGGTCTTTATTCCCCAGGGTTCCTTTTGCAATTCTGGGTCTCTTCTGGTTCCAGATGAATTTGAGGCATATTTTTTCTAGATCTGTGAGGTACGCTAAAGGTAGTTTAATGGGAATTGCATTGAATCTGTACAACAGTTTTCGTAGTATGGCCATTTTTACAATGTTAGTTCTTCCTAACCATGAGCAGGGCATGTTTTTCCATTTATTGAAATCCTCTTCAATTTCCTTTTTCAGAGTACTGTAGTTTTCACTGAATAAATCTTTCACATTCTTTGTTAGATTGAATCCTAAGTATTTCAATTTCTTGGTTGCTATTGTAAAGGGTATCGTCTCCTCGATTTCTCTCTCAGTCTGTCTGTTGTTTGCGTATAGGAATGATATTAATTTTTGGGTGTTGACTTTGTACCCGGCTACGCTACCGAATTTGTCAATTAATTCCAGGAGTTTTCTTGTGGAGTTTTTGTGGTCCTCCACGTATAGTATCATGTCATCTGCAAAGAGTGATAGTTTGGCTTCTTCCTTTCCTATCCTTATTCCTTTTATTTCTCTCTCTTGTCTGATTGCTCTGGCTAGTGCTTCCCGAACTATGTTGAATAGGAGTGGTGACAATGGACATCCTTGTCTTGTTCCTGACTTTAAAGTGAAAGTTTTCAGTTTATGTCCATTTAGTATGATGTTGGCTGTTGGTTTGTTGTAGATGGCTTTGATCAGATTGAGGTAGAGGCCATTTATTTTTATTTTTTCTAAGGTGTTTAACCTGAATGCATGTTGGACTTTATCGAAAGCCTTCTCTGCATCTATTGTGATGATCATGGGGTTTTTGTCTTTGACTGTATTGATATAGTGTATTGCATTAATTGATTTGCGAATATTGTACCATCCCTGCATTCCTGGAATGAATCCTACCTGCTCGTGGTGTATAATTTTCCTTATGATTCGCTGTAATCTATTTGCCAATATTTTGTTGAGTATGTTTGCATCTGTGTTCATTAGAGAGATTGGCCTTTAGCTCTCTTTCTTGGTTGGGTCTCTCTCTGGTTTTGGTATCAGTATAATACTTGCCTGCAGAAATGTGTTGGGGAGAGTTGCTTCCTTTTCGATTTCATTGAAGAGTTTGAGGAGAGTAGGCATTAGATCTTCTCTAAATGTTTTATAGAATTCTGCTGTGAATCCATCAGGGCCTGGGCTCTTCTTTGTTGGTAAGTTTTTAATAACGTTTTCAATCTCATTAATTGATATTGGGTTGTTCAGGATTTTTACATCGTGATTCAGTTTTGGCAACTTGTACCTTTCTAGGAATCAGTCCATTTCGTCTGTATTTTCTATCCTATAGGAATACAGATTTTCAAAGTAGGTATTAATGATCTTTTGTATTTCTTTTCGATCTGTAGTGACTTCCTCCTTTTCATTCCTTATTGCATGAATTTGAGATCTTTCCTTTCTTTTTTTTGATAAGGTTGGCTAGGGGTTTATCAATTTTATTTATTCTTTTGAAGAACCAACTCTTTGATTCACTAATTTTTTGTAGAGCTTTCTTCATCTCAATTGCATTAATTTCTGCCCTGAGTTTTATAATCTCCTCCCTTCTTTGGGCTCTTGGTTTGGCTTGTTGCTCTTTTTCTAAGATTTTGAGGTGTATCATTAGGTTATTTATTTGCTCTCTTTCTATTTTCTTTGTATATGAGTTCATTACTATAAATTTCCCTCTGAGGACTGCTTTCATTGCATCCCACAGATTCCGGTAGGTTGTATTTGTGTTTTCATTTATTTCTAGGTAACTTTTAATTTCTTCTTTAACTTCTTGTGTGACCCATTGGTTATTCAGGAGGTTGTTGTCTAATTTCCAAGGGTTTATGTGGTTTTTGGATTTCTCTTTGTCATTAATTTCCAATTTCATTGCACTGTGGTCCGATAATATGCATGAGATAATTTCAGTTCTTTTGCATTTAGGTAGATAAGCTCTATGGACTAGAATGTGGTCTATTTTGGAGAGAGACCCATGTGCAGCTGAGAAAAATGTGTATTCTGATGTTGTGCAGTGCAACACTCTATATACATCTACTAAGTCCATTTGTTCACACTTTTGGTCGAGGTCTGTTGTTTCTTTGCTGAGTTTCTGCCCAGTTGACCTCTCTCTTTGCGTCAGAGGGGTGTTTAGGTCCCCTATTACAACAGTGTTATTAGTTATTTGATTTTTTACGTCTGTTAAGATTTGACTTGTAAAGTTAGGTAGTCCATGGTTTGGTGCATAAATGTTGAGGATTGTTACCTCTTCCTCTTGCAGATTTCCCCTAACTAGTATGTAATGCCCTTCTTTATCTCTTTTGATTGTTTTTGCTTTTGAGTTTACATTGTTTGCAAACATAATAGCTACCCCTGTTTTTTTTCTGGGGACCTGTTGCATGGAGAATTGTTTTCCAACCTTTAACTTTAAACGTGTGGATTTCCTTTTGAGTAAAATGTGTTTCCTGTATACAGCATATCGTTGGGTTGTGTTCCTTAACCCACTCTTCCAATCTTTTCCTTTTGACTGGTGAATTGAGGCCATTTACATTAATGGTTATCATGGTTATATGTTGGCTTATTCTAGTCATGTTATTTACTTGTTTTGTTCCTTCTTTTGCTGACTGTTTACTTGCTTGTTGTGTTTGGGGATTTATTTCTAATGTTCTTGGGATTGTAGTCTCTTTTTTCTCTGTCTAGAATATCTTTTAGTGCTGTTTGCAATGCTGGTTTGGCACTCATGAAGTTCTTCAGTTGTTCTTTGTCGTGAAAATATTTTATTTCTCCATTGAATTTGAGGATAGTTTTCCAGGATACATCAATCTGGGTTGGAAGTTGTTTTGTCTCAGAGTCTGTAATACCTCGCTCTAAGCTCTTCTTGATTTCGTGGTTTCCGTTTAGAAGACTGCTGTGATTCTGATGGGCTCTCCTTTATAGGTGATCTGTTTCATTTCTCTAGCAGCTTTTAATATTGTGTTCTTTTGCTGGATATCTGGGATCTTGAGTATTATATATCTGTGTGTGTTTTTCTTTGGGTTATGGGTCGTTGTGGTTCTATCTTCCTCGATTAACTGAACGTCAGTATCTTTTACCTTGTTTGGGAAATTTTCTGCTATCATTTCAGCAAATATTCTTTTTATATCGTTTGTGTGGTCTCCTACTGTTTCACTCAGTCCTATTACTCGAATATTACTGCGTTTTGCCTCATCTTGGAGCTGTTGGATTAATTTTTCTTGTGTCTTTGATGATTTTATGTGATCCTTTCTTTCTCACTCATAAGTTGCCATGCTGTCTTCAAAGTCTGAAATTCTGTCTTCGGTTTCATTTAAACGGTTTTGCAAGCTTTCCTTGTAAGTTTTCAAATCCTGGCATTGTCTTTGGACCTGTTTCATTCTTGGTAATTCATTCCTAAATTGCTCCTGTAATGTTTCCATTTGTTTCCTATTTTCTTCTAATCTTTTATCTATTTCTTCTCTATGTGTATGGAACATTTCTCCATTATTGTTTTCAGGTCGTTTTTTATCTGAGAGATCATTGCACGTATGTGGCTTATTTCTGCTTTAAGCTCTTTTATGGCCTGTTGGAGTTGTTTCATTTTGGATGCAATCATTTCATAACTTGAGGGAAAGTGGCTTCCTGGTTTCCCTGTATCCTCGCATTCAGAAATTGTTCTGGGTGGTGTTGAGTTCTGAAACTGTGCTTTGTTCCTCTGTTTTCCCATTTTTGGGTATCCGTTTCAAAATGTTGAGCTATAAATTCCCCAGGCAGTTCAGCAGGCAAAGGTGTGCTGCAGAGGCTGCTCCAGTGACTCCTTTTCTTTGGGAGAATGTCCCTTAAGCTTTCTGCTGAGAGATCCGCTTAAAAGGCTGCTCAGATGCTGCTTTGTGGACCTCGCTATTCCCTACCCCGAAACTTGGCTGGGGTGCATAAACAGCTCACCGCCCCAGGGACCTTGCAGGCAGGGTGCTGCTGAGGTGTTCCTCCCTGTGTGGAGCTCCTTCCCCACTCAAAAATCCCATCGGGGCGCCCAGCCAGCTCTTCCGTCCCGGGGACAGTGCAGTCAGAAGTGCTTCTCGGATGTCCCTTGCTGGGCGGAGTTTCTCCCCAACTCAAATCACTGGTCAGGGCGCCCAATCAACTCACCCTGGGATTGTGTAGGCAGGAATGCCACTCAGATGTGTCTCCTTGGGTCAAGCTTCTTCCCGACTCAAAAATCCTGTTGTGGTGCTCACTTGGCTCACCCGTTCCGAGATCCGTGCCGGCAGGAGATCCTGGCACTCCCCGGTGCTTCTCCGCCTCCTCGGCATTCTCACAGGAGCCACCGACTGCAGCGGCCACAGTGCCCGCTCTGATCACAACTCCTGTATTGATAGACATATTTTTCTTGCTACCCCAGGAAGCAGATGACTGACTTAATTTTCAGTAAAAGCTGGAAAGTACCTTCCAGGCACTTATTCTAATGCCTACCTTCTTTCAATAAGCTATCATTGTCCTGAAAGAAATTTTAGTGTTTAGAGATAAATTTTCATTGAAACAGCAGTGACTACACTCATGTCAGGAAAACTGGCTGGTTATAGACTGTAAAGGATTTGGAAAGTTCCTTTAATGAACAGTCCTTACAGTGGAATAAGTACAACAGGGTTTCACTGAACAGCCCACAAATATCACCCGTACAGTCCTGGTTGTGGGAGTGTGTGTGAAAACCCTGAACATGAAGCTCTGATGGTTTTTATGTTTCATTCACTTGTTTTCATTCATTGTGGCAAAAGGTTCAGTAAACAGGACAAGGAAAACACAGAGCCTTATGTATATGTGCCCTTTGGGGCTGGACCCTGGAACTACATTGGCATGAAGTTTGCACTTATGAATACGAAACTTGCTATCATCAGAATCCTGCAGGATTTCTACTTATAACCTTGTAAAGAAACAGAGCTGAGACATAATTTTTTTTGCAGATTTAGTGTTTTAAGAGATTTTTCTTTTAAAAAAAACCCACAGATGACTATAGAGAAAATAATCTTCCCATAATTTGTTATATGCAAAAAGTTTTACTTGAAGCCAGATATGAGCTCTGAGATGCTTCTGTTGTGGAGCTGCAAGTCAGTATGTGTAAAGCACAAAAATAATAATCACATAGTCTTGTTGATTGGTATGGTGTGATTATGTGTGCTTTTTAAAATTGAATGAGTTTGAAAATTTCATTCATGCCAGGTGGAGACTGCCTGTGTCATCCACAGTCCTGACGTGCAGTGATCACCTCATTATGTGTGAGTGGTGCTGTCTTCTAACAGAAAGGATAGAAGCTTCCTTGTAACAGTTTTGTTTACCCTTGGGCTGTACACTGAAGACACTGACAACACATTGGCATCTTTCTGAGGACTCTAAAACAAAGAATGCCATGGAATCTTCTCAGATATTTAAAGATTTTTCTCTTTATTTTAAAGACAATAGTAACAAAAAAGAATAATAGCAAAATACCATCAAAACAAAGCAAGGACATTAAAAGCGATACTGGGTTTCAAACCAAGTGATAGAGCTAACAGTGATTGTTACATTACATATTGATTTCTTCAACAAAGTTGCTCAGATGACCAGATGAAAGACTGGAAGTATGATCAAACCATTAAAGGGAATAAGAAACTAGTAATTTAGAAAACATTAGAAGGGAGATCCGGGGAAGATGGCGACCGGGTGAGCAGCAAGGGAGCGAACCTCCTTAATAAACACCACCAGCTCGAGACAGACTTGGTGAGCGTGAATGCCGGAACCTCGGCTGGGAAGTTTAAACTGGGCGTATTTCTCTGAGATGCCGGGGGAGATGTGGTAGGGCGGACCAGGCTGCCGGGGCGAGACGTGGGAA
>PVLD010027443.1:0-20787 GCA_004027595.1 Dinomys branickii | reverse complement strand
CTTTCCCACGTCTCGCCCCGGCAGCCTGGTCCGCCCTACCACATCTCCCCCGGCATCTCAGAGAAATACGCCCAGTTTAAACTTCCCAGCCGAGGTTCCGGCATTCACGCTCACCAAGTCTGTCTCGAGCTGGTGGTGTTTATTAAGGAGGTTCGCTCCCTTGCTGCTCACCCGGTCGCCATCTTCCTGAGTTCTCCCCCCACAAGGTTTGTAAGTGTTTTATTAAAATCGTTTTCATTGCATGCACCCATTTAGGTAGTTGGGGCAAAGGTCAGAACCCCACTCAATATCCAAGCAACTCTAACATGGTATTACCTTTGAGATGAGGTTATGTTACTAGCGCTTTAGAACGGGAGAATGGCTAATGTAGGACCACACAAAAGATGAGCTCTGCTTCCTGGTAGGGGAAAGGAGGTTTAGCCACTGATGAAAGAAAGTTGGTATCAGACAGAGTAGCAGGTTCCAGCCCCAGCAATTGCAAGACTTCACTTCTGACACTGAACCTCTCTAGAGTTCAGTTTCCTCAATTCCAGCTTGAAAGTATCAGACTAGGTGACTGCTAAGTGACATTGCTTCTCTAGCAGGTACTCCACCTCTCATGGGTCCAAAAGTTAATACGAACTACAGCCTTGAGATTTTAAAATGCAGATCCCAATGAAGACCTCAATGCAATGTGCTTTCAAAAAGCTCTGTGACCGTTTTCAAGATCAATCCATGCTTCCTATTAAAAAAAAAAAACTAACACTTGTCTTCAACTTCACAGCACTGAAGTCCAAGTCCACATTCATAAATAGTGGATGAAGAATACACATGCTTAGTCTTTCGTTTTGGCCAATCTCCAACTGTTTGGGAAACTGTACAGGAATGGAGAAAAAAACAAAATGGAAGCAAAAGTCCTAACTTGCAAGATGTTTGTGAAGATCAAATTGCACGCAGGCAAGCAATAATACCAAAGCAACCACCACAGGAAGTTAAATGGTATGACCAAGGATTTGATCCTCTATATCAAAATTTAGGTAAAACATGTTTTGGGTACTACAGATTGAGCCCAGAGCCTTTGCACTGAGCTATACCCCAGCCCCTTTTTATATTTGATTTTGAAACAGGATCTCACTAAGTTGCTAAAGCTGAGCTTGAACTTCAACTCCTCCTGCCTCAGGCTCCAGAGAGTGCTAGAACTGCAGCCATGAGCCACTACACCTGACTGATAATGATATCTTTAATAGTACAAATGTTTAAGCTCCCTCCACCTTTAGAAAGCTCTTCCTTGTTGCCAGGTGTGTGTCTAACCCAGAGCCACCACACTGATCCCACTGGCTCCCAGCAGAAGTGGCAGCTGGGTCAAAGAGCCCTTGGGTGCCTGAGCAATGACTTCCCCCAGTGCTCCCGAGGGCGCATTTCATGATGTTCGCATTGCTGCCCCAGTTGCGTTGCTACCTACAGTTCTTGTAGTCATCATTTACTTGCTATGTTTGCTTTAATTGTATCTAAAACCTATGAAACATAAATTATTATCTCTGCACCAGTAAGTTTCAGTGATGGACCATTAACGACTTTCTCAAGAGCATACTATGAAGCAAGTCCTGTGTCAACGGGGCAGGCCATGACTCAGATGTCTAAAGGTAGCTGAGAATCTTGAATCTCTTCAAATTGATGTTATATGATGATTTTTTTTATTTGAATTGAAGAGCTATCTAGGGTATTCCAGAAGACTTCACATACAAGGAGGTGTGATGCAAGGAGGTGTCACTTAAGCCAGGGTTAGCAGGCACCCATGTTCTGGGTTATACCAGTGATATTTTAGTGCCACTATGAACTTGTGCCCCAGCTTCATGTCCTGTGTCCACTCTGTCCCTGCCCTCCTGTGTCTCTCAGTAAATAAGGGGTCCCCACCCAACTCTCCACTACTATCAGCCTGAGAGCCGAGTTCCCTGCCTGGGCAGCCGGGAGCTGAACTCTGGGTTTCTCCTCTCTGCTGCTGCTTCCACCCCTTCGTTCACTTCCTAGTTCATATCCCGGTTCCTCAGCTGATGCCTCTGCACAGAGACTTGACTGGGCAAGTTTAAAAAAATGGATTCTACAGCAAAACAAATATCTTGGTTAGAAATAAAAATGTTTCTACTGACACTGTTAGCCTGTTGTGTGTCTGAGTCTGAGAAAGAATTGTGATTTAAGAGGCCCCCTTACATAATTTTACATGAATATACTTCTATTTGTTTGACATGGGTGTTTTGTTTCTTTATGTGTGCATACAATTATAATAAAGTAGTTACTATGTAACCTAACAGAGCAGAAGATGGATTAAAATCCCCACCTGAGAGGACTGCAAATAATGTGGACTCTGTGGATTATGGTTGAAGTTCCTTATCTTAAATAACCAAAGTAAATGCCTCTATGATTGATTTGGATTTGGCTGTCCCTATCAACCCCAAGTCATAGACAGTTAATCACTTGGTAAGAACAAAGTGCTAAATTAGAAGCCAAAAACACAGGTCTGCCCAACTTAGGCCAATCAGCTTCACTCTGTTCCTTTTGCCCTAACTGGGAGATGTGGGACAAATCAATGAGCAGAAAAGGAAAATTATTCCAAGGGCTCATCCTTCCTGAATGCCTGGTGATGGATAAAATACTTATCTATGTCTTTTTCTTTTTTCAGGATACCCAGTAACCCATACTGGCTCGGCTTACTTATCTACCATAAATATAAACTTGTTTCTGGAGCAGTAAAACAAAATAACCATCACTGAACCTTGTCATCCCACAGGCGCAGAAGCCCCAGGGTGCTCTCTGTTTTGACTTTCTCGGTACCCACCTCCCACTGCCCAAAATACGCCACAGAGAGAAGCCTCAAGTGCCATGGTTTGGAGTCAAAAGTTATTACCCTCGTCTACGGACCTTTGGCATGCTGAATGCTTAGAACTGAGGGAGAGTGGAAGGCAGCGTGGGGTGCAAAGTCTCTCCGACCCTCTCATGTGTTCCTGTCGCTCACTGTTCACCCTCCTCCAAAGGGAGCCACAGAAAACAGAATTCCTTTCCCTAAGGCGAGTCACAGAAACAAACTCCTCTCCCCGAAGCAGGCCATAAGAACTAGAAAGGTCACTCTGTTCCTCTTCCTTCTCCCTGGAAGATCTCCATCCTGAGGTGCTCTGCCCCACACCTACAAGGAAGGGATCCTGGGCAGACAGCCTGGCTGGGTCACCTCCCGGGCCGTTACATTAAGTCATAGTTTTTGGCCCCATCACACTTCTGCAGGACTGTCCCTTCTTCACCAAACTGAAGCACAGAAGCAGTTTTCCATGGGTCTTTGGTCCTGTGAAACTTCTGTTAACTACATCTGCTATGCTTTTCCCTTGATAACCTGTCTTCTGTTTTCAGAGTGTCACCCATGGCCCTTATGAGGACTGAGAAAAGGGTGTGACATATAATCAATGGGAAAATTAACCAAGTGATTCATTTTACAACTCACTCTCAAGCCTGCAACAAATAATTCTAGGCCAGCATGAGTCCCTGATTGCAAACCAGAGTTCAGCCAACCTTTTGGGTGTTGTTTGCTTTTCTGACCCAGCCATAAACTACTCCATGAAATTCTGCTGCAGATGTGGTTGCAGCTTTATCTCGATTCACAGCAAATATAACTAAGCAGCCCAGGCCGTCATCCCATTCATATGTGCTGAATTACAGAAACAGGAAGTGGTTCTCTGCTCATTTCCGTTTAGGACTCTGTCTTCTGACAGAAAACAGCCCCCTCTTTGTCTTCTAGTTTTTGTGTTTTAACCACAGGCAGCCGTTCCTCTCCTGGCCTCTGTGAGATGCTTCCTGGGCCATCCCATCCTGGTCGTTAATTGGCTGGGAGAATTTCAGTTTATAAACTCTCTGCTCCTGACTGCATCTCTCATCTTGCCTCTTCTTAGCCTACTTTCTTTCACTGCTCTGGGTGAAGGACTCCAGCTGCATAGGAAGAGCTGCCCCTCCTTTCTGAGTGAAGAGCACTTCAGTAAAGTGGGTTCCGGAAGAGAAGGAGACTCCAGGCTGGCTGCTCCCACCCACTGCAGGTGCCTGGTGAGGTCCGCTTTTGTTGAAGGAGAGCTGTTTTCCCCATCTACTGCACGGTGACAGCACTTCAGCACAAAAGGACAGCATTCTGTGTTCAAGAAAAAGCTTTAGAACCTTGTCTACTTCTGCGGGAGTCCTCAGGGCCCCTAAATGCCCTTACTTACTAACTTCCTTATCTGTCCTTCTTCCCAGCCAAAAGGATCCTCTCTACTATTTAGTATGTGTGGCTTCTCACTCAAATCAAGCCATAACCAGATGTAGGAATATTGTTATGTTTTAAATCTAAAATGCCCCCCTGTAGTCCTATGTGTTTGGAAGGTGATTGGATCACACGGCACGACATTCATGAGTGGATTCAGCCACTGACGAGCTCATAGGTGAATGTGCTATTAGGAGGTGGGGCCCAGCTAGAGAAGGCGTGTGTTCTTTGCTCTGGTTTCTCTCTCTCTCTGTCTCTCTCTCTCTGTCTCTCTGTCTTTGTCTCTGTCTCTCTCTCTCTGTCTCTCTGTCTCTCTCTCTCTCTCTCTCTCTCTCTCTCTCTCTTGGTTACTTTTCTCTTGTTGCTGAGACAAAATACCCAACACTCAAAATGAAGGAAGGAAAGGTTTATTTAGCTTACAGTTTGTGGAGGTTTCAGTCCATACTTGGCTGCTTCAGAGGCAGAGTGACACATGGCAGAGAGCAAACTTCACGGCAGCAGAACACAGCAAAAACAACCAGCAAAAGGGAGGAATGGCAGGCCAGCAGCCTCTTTTTACCTCCCTTACATTGTAAACAGCCTACCCACAACCCAGGGTGTGTGTAGCTCTCACACAATCTCCATGCCCTCCTCTTCCACAGGCTTAGGATGTATACAAAGTAAGCACCCTGGCTTCCTGCTGACTCACTCAGCTAAACCTCTAGACTCCCAAGTTGACACAATGTATCAACCATAACACTGTCTCTCTGTCTCTCCCTCTCTCTCCCTCTCTCTCCCTCTCTCTCCCTCTCTCTCCCTCTCCCCTTCCTGACGGCGATGGAGTGACCAGCTTCCCTCTGCCACGACCTACTATCATGTCATTTCTGCCTTGGAGCCAGCTGACCATGGACTGACCCACTGGAAACTGCACCAAGTAATCCTCTCCTCCTTTCAACTGTGGGTGTCAGATATGTTGTTCCAGCGATGAAATGTGACTAATACAGGTATCTCTGTCACTACTACCTCCTCCCCTACATTACACCCCCTTCCAAATTCTAACTCAGGATCTATTTTCTGCACACCCAGCTTCTGGCCCTGAAGTGAGACTTAGTGGACCTTTACATGGTCATAATTTATCGGCTCCAAGCCCTACAGTTTTACTCCATCAGAAACACTTCCCTTGCAGATTTCTAGTGATTTCATCTAGCAGAAGGGGCCATGTAATTCCAGTGGCTTTTACTCACTTAAAATGTACACTATATCAACATTCATACTCTGTATGGCACAAAAGTGAAATTCCCAAGATTCCCTTAATCACACAACAAACTATTATGCATAGAATTGGCTGCTCATCAGAATCTCCTGGGGCTTTAACTTCTTGACGTGGCCTCCCATCCCCTAACAAATTCTGACTGACCTGCAGCCCAGGCACTGGAAGTTTTTTAAAGCATCCTCGATGACTCTAACACGAAACTCTGCCAAAGATCACTGCTCTAACTGAAGTCATCTGATAACTGAGTCACAATTGATCAGACCACGAAGTTCTCCCTTGAGGGAGGAATTTAATAGAGAAAGTCTAAGGTCATAAATGTGGAATCCTAACTCTAGACCTCCTTTGTATCCTCCCTAGAGTTGTACATTGAATGTTATTGAAATAAGATTGGTATGTTCATGGAACAGGAGATACAGGGACTCCTGAAGTCTCAAGTACAACCTATTACCCACTGAACTGAAGACCTGTCCTTCTCCCGATCCTCTCTTGGCAACAATGATGAAACGTGTCCTTCCCTTATTCCCTTACTCTTCTTACAAGGACCGGATGCACTGTTACAGCAGGAGGGTCCCAGAATATCTTCAAGACTGAGAATGGCCACGTTCTACACTAGGAGGGCATCCCCTAAACTGGGAGGCCATACTCACCACCCAGTGGGAAATTACCAGTCCCTATCCCATCCCAGGGAGGCCATGGAAACTAGACCCACTCTTTTTTTAATGAGCCCGTCTGATCTTCACAGTTAAGCTAAAGTCCTTTTCCTACTTCTCTTTTCTTCGTACACTTCCACTAACACCTGTGATTTTTTGTGGCATCACCTCGGGTTTCATTTCCACTGTTACAGAAGCAAGTTCCCATGTGTGTGCTATACCACCATGAAGAACAAGGTCAGTTCTAAGCTCCATGGCCCTGGAAGGACTCTTCCCTGCCTCACCCTGGAGCACAGCATTTGGCACAAAGGGGGATCCATGAAAGAGCTATGGAATGAAGGGAATTTTCACAGGAGGCACATGCTCCAGGATGCAGCTCTTTCCTGACTATTGGACGGGCATCCTGGGGAAGCACATGCTCCAGGATGCAGCTCTTTCCTGACTATTGGACGGGCATCCTGGGGCGTCATCACTGTCAGACTCAAGGTTGCTCATCTGTGTATTAACAGGCAGTACCCGTCCCCTATAACCTCCCAGCTAACTCCTACAGCTATCCCTCTTCCACAGTTGCAAGGACATAGTTTTGACCTCTTCTATGTGAAACATGTTTGACAGTCGAAACAGGTCTGGGCCTGACTAACAGATGATGCCTAAACAAGCTTTGCTCTTTTGCCAGAGAATAGCAGAACTGACAGCTTTTCACCTTTCAAAGGATATCAGAAAACAAAGGTTCCTTTTGTCTTGGCTTCCATTATGCCCCCCTGGGAACCAGGCTGCCTCCTGCAGAGCAGCGGGGGGGGGGGGGTCGCCTGGGCAGTGTGTGCTCTCTGCCCCCGCCTCCACCCCTACAGGAATGCTGTTTAGAGAACCCTTGGAGCAGCCTAGTGCTCATGAGTGACAGCTTCTGGAATTCATGTCATTGTACACCGCAATTTAGTAATAAGCATGTTTTTCACTGTGAAAAAAACAGAGAAAGGGCTAACATCAGATCTGGACGTTATTTTTGCAAATGAATGAATATATACAGATTTTTTTCTTTCAAGTACTTTTCAATGAAAACCATGTGGGTTTGTTACACAAGAGAAAGAAGATACTGCTTGCCTTTTCTGAATCAAGCAGTTTAGGGTACATTTGGTTGTTACTGGTGTGGATGTGTAACAGGGACTTCAAGGTTGGGTCTGTGGTGCCCAGTGGGGAACCAAAAGCAGGATAAAGCGTGGCATCTCTGCCTTAATTTCATATCTGTCTTCTAATTACCTTAAAACTCTGGATAGGCTCCCTGCTCAGCTCCACACATAGGTTTGTTGACCAGTTAAAACAATATCAGTCTAACCATCAGGAATACAAGGTTTATTAGTCCAAAATTTACCCAGTCTATCTTTTCCTGTTTCAAGACTGAAGACACCTTGACTGGAGTTTGGGATAGGTAACCACACTCCATTTGCTCAGACTCCTAAAGCCACAGCTTTAGCTTCCAAACTCTGGTAATAGATATTTGGGGATAAAGCCAATTATTATATTATTATAGCCTCCTTATAATACAGCACCATTGTAGTAATACCTCAAGACCAATGTTAAATGAACACTGACTTATAGTTTCTGTGTTAAGTGCCCTGGAATTTTTCCCATTGATTATTTCAGGTCACAAAGTTATTCTTTTAAAAAATGATCATATTCATGCAGTAAATATAAAATGTGTATTTACATGACATGCTGCAGGATTACTAAGATAATTCTGCTACTATCATGTGGAGGGAACAAGCTAGCATCCTAAACATGCAAATGAAACCTGCAGAGGACTCATTCATAAAGGTAGCCTGTGTCAAAGAATCTAATTCATTAATTATACCTACGATTTGACCACTGATTATAATATTTTAGACTTGGTAATGAAGAACAGGAAAAGCTTTCAGACGTGCGAAATTTAATTTGTTTAATTACTCCACAAGCATATATGAAGGTGTAGTGCCTATCAAGCTCTGTGTTAAAGGAAGACTATTTAAAAATGGAGAAAACCACAAACAAATGATAAGCAGAGGAAGCAGGATACGTTAACTGGCCTATTTGCTCACTTCAAAATGTATACAAGTATCAAAATATCATGTTGTATCCCCAAAATATACTCAAATATTTATCAAATAAAACTTAAAATGCAATTCTAAAACATGGAAACAATGTCAGCCCTGACTTCCAGGAACTCACAAGCTAATGAAAGAGGCATAGAGACAGGCACTGCTTCCCCCTGGGACATGACGGGCTCCGTCGCACAGGGCAGCAAAGGGCTGAGAAGGTATGGGGAAGGGTGCTGTCACCTCTCCTGGAAAGTGTGCAGGGAGGCTTCCTACAGGAGACAACACCTGCGCTTGGTTTTTAAGTGTTGCTGATCAACAAGCTCAGGGACTCAACTGGAAACAGCTGCGTGGGGAGGACACAGCAGAGTCTCAGGTATAGCGAAATGAGGAAGGAATGCTTAGAAAATGCAGAGACAACAGTCTTGCTCTTGTGGAAAACCCCTGGCTCCGTGGGTCATCCAGACTGTTGGAGAAACATAAAAGGATCAGCGACCTGTCCTGTAAGCAGCAAGGGTTGGTGTTCACAGTGACAACCTAAAGAAGCTTCCATTTTCTTCAGCCATCAACTGGCAGGGGAAGAGGTTCTAGGTCCCTCTTCTTGCATTTGCCAAATAAAATCTGCTGAGCTGGACCCTATGCTGGAGAAGCTCATTCTCGAAGGTGACTTCCAAAGGCACATTCCTGCCTGTCATGTCTGTGATCTCATTTCCCATCACATGGGAGAGGGGGAACCAGAAAACTGCAGCCTAGAACCTGCCTGTTACCTCTAATCACCAACAGAAGTCTGTAGGTTTAAAAGAATGTAACATCTCAAACCACCCTGAAGATGATTTTCACCCGAGGCAAGTATCTTCCCAAAAGACACAGCCTGGATTTCTTCATGTACATATGCAACATGCAGAAAAGCTCACGGGCACAAATCTTTTTTTAAATTTGAAATATCAACATGTGGCCTTATGTTCCATGCAAAAATTAGTAAGCAAACATGTTTTTCACAAATTCACCAGTGTATAACTTTGAAAAACTTTTAGGTCTTTTTCCTCCAGGGTGTGAAAGATGCTAATGTAAAACAAACGTGCCAAGTTACAGAAAACAGCTCCTTACCGTTAAAACACGGGTGATACTCTGCTTCCAGAGCTGCCGCCTACCGAGCCTGAACATCACAGCAATCTATACAGCTCATGCACCGGCCAGGCTCAGCTCCTCCAGAATGGCCTTCTAACTCCTGCAGACCTATTCATCACCCACTAGGCATTCAGGTGAGACTTCCCAGGAGGTCCAAAATGTCACTTTCACATTTCTTAATCACATGTATTGTTCACCGCATTCACAGAATAAATATTAGGAGTCCACTTATCCTATTCAAATTTCCCTTCTAGCGTCTCTGGCCTGGAGCCTCTCCCTGTTTCCAAAGCCTGCTGTTGTTAGGGTAATGCTATGTATGCACTAGGCAGCTTACCTAGGCCTCTGAATCGTGTTTATCAACCAATAAACGCCCTTAACTGCCCAGGTACACCACCACTTCTGATGTTTGTGTAATTCTGTACATTGCTCAACAGTAAGTTTTGAGGCAACACATACTTAATTTTTCTTAACAATGAGAAACTTCAAATGGTATTGAAATAAGGAGCAGAGAAGTCACAGTGCAGAATATATTTCTCGAGTCCAGAAATTCTGTCTCACTTACTCTAAATAACTTTGCGTGCACAATTAACTGCCTGCATTGTGACTAATTTGGACTAATTGCCAGGTAGGCTAATTGTGACCCAAAGGAGCCATTTTCTCCCCTGTAAAGAACAAGCTGCCTACTTCATATGCAAATAGCAAAGGAGATCCATAAATTACTTGTGCTCACACAACTGCACATATACATAAACCAAGGTAATTTACTCTATGTAGCTAAAACACCTTGATCATGCCCTCTTTGAAGATGTGATGGGGAAGCACCACCAGCTACTCAGGGAGCTCTCCCACCCAGGATTGCTCTCAGCAAGATGTGTACAGGGCACTGCATTCAAGGTTCGGATTTCTAAATCCAGGATTTGGTTCAAGGTCCTGCAACTCAAATCCTATGAGGACATCCAGGAATAACCAAGAAATCTGAAACCTACCCCGGTAATAGCCTACTATTGAACCTCAAGAGAGACAGGCTTCCAAGCCAAGGTGCTAATCTGGTATCAGACTACAGGCAATCCAACTGGTCAAGAGCCAGTGCTGGGGTGTGGCCTCCGAGTGCTACACTAATACAGAGAAAACCCTTTAACCTGAATAATATTTGGTAAAGAAGTAACAAGAACCCTGGAAGTTAGAATTTGCTCACAGTATCTGGACCGAAGAACCTTCTCTTTTCCCTCTGGAGGTTCAACATATGAGTTGGAGAAATAAATTGGCAGAAGACAGAAGACACACATGTTTACTACATGCTTGGGGACACCGCAGAAACGTGAGTCTACACTGAATTCAGTGCGATTTAGAAGCTTACAGTTTCTCTTCTTAGGGCAGAGGGAAGGAAAGCTGTAGCAGTGTTAGAGGAAGAGCAAATGATTAAATGGGGCCAAAGAACAAGTGATGTCTTGGGACAAATGGATTTGGGTCCTGGTGTGATGTCCGGCTGGTCTTCCTGCTCTGGCATAAGCATTTTCCAATTTCCGAATTATCTGGTGAAGGCATTTGCAAGTGAATATTTTACGGCATGCTCAACCTTTGAGGTAGCTGAGGGAACCTCAGAGAAAGCCTCCCCTGCACTAGCTGCCCCTCAGGTGCCCTCAGTTTGAAGGCCAAAGCTGTATATTTGAGAATATCATCTTAGACTCAACATTAAGATATTTTTGTTTCGGGGTGCTAGGCTGGAACCTAAGGCATTATGCACGCTGAATATGCACCCCACCACCGAGCTACACCTCAGCCCCAAGATATTTTTAAAATCAACCTCTGCTGATAACCTCTGTTAAGCTACTGTTTTCTGTCCTGGTTATGAGTGGTGACATTGACATCTGGAGGCCTCTCCACTACGTGGCATTGAAAGGGCACCAGAGAATGGTAGGGTGATCTGATCTGATCCACCCCGCTCAGCAGCTCAGTCCTAGGAATATCCTGTCAACATGTGATCTCAAGACACACTTTAAAATTCATTGTATCCATGCTCAGCTTTCATTAGTTACATTTAAACCACCCTCCTGCCATGGTATGTCGGGTACCACCCTCATCCCAGCAGCAGCCCGTTCACAACACCTCCCTTGGGGAGAGTTACTTTCTGGGAAGATTTCCACATGCAGTGGATGGCATTCATTTTGTGCTTGGCAGGCATACCCAACCCTCTCCTGAGACTTCACCGCAAAGTCTTCCAGCCTCCCTGGCCAAGTTCCAGCCCCTTTGGGCAAGGCAGAGGCAGGAGGTATCTTTATACGTCTGCTCAGACTCTGCCTGCAGTTGTCAAGGATTGCTCAGTAGGAAAGTCAGGGGATTTCTCTACGAGTAGTTTCCACCAGGCTTCAGCTGGCAGGACTCACCTAGAGAAGCTCTTAGACTGGAAACTTCTCCAACACCACTGATCCAGACTATGCACGCTTCCAGGCTGAACATACTGGCCATACACAGATCCAAATACAAAATACAAGCCAGGCCTAATGAGAAAACAAGAGTGGACAATGACCTAAGAGAGGCAAGAGACTTTGTCCATAAATCTAAGTACCTTCAGGAACAGCTGAAATTCTTTCGTTCACTCATTCAACAAATGTTTGCAAGTGCCTTTTATGGGGCCAGACTCCATGCTGTATACTATGAAGAGAATAGCTAATAAAAACAGACATTCACTCCAACATTAAAAGGTATCTTTGTAAGACATATAATTAATTTGTGCAACACTCAACAAGGAAAAATAAAATGCTGCCAATTCAACACAATATCAATTATAAGATGCATTCCCGATTTCTACTGGTCTACTGAAAGGAACAGTTAATGCTTAATTTTTTTTCTTCCTTTTAAAATTTTTTTAACAATTTTGCATGCTTATATCTGGTAATCTGAACAACTAATTTAAAGACAACCATACGCAATATAACAACCATTGTTGAATTCCCATCATCTTGTTCTGTATCATTTCTAATTTTTTTATTGTTTTTTTCTCTTTCAAATAAAAAAGATGCATTCTTATATTGCAGATGTTAAAATATGAAAACATAAGTCTCAGGATCAGGAAAAACGGATCATTTCTGCCTTCACTGGGTGTAGATAACAACATAAATAATAGATAATTTTTAAAAATATACAATGAACATTGTGGAAAGTGTCATTCAAAAAGAAAATAAGGTATAAGCTTTACTTGAACCTATCCTCTGAATTAGTAACATTTTATGCTTGCATTCCAAAGGGACCTTATCTCTAAATTACGGAGTCACCTAGTTTGCAGCTTAAGGCCTTGTCTGTTTACACTAGCCCCTGGGGCATGTGGAAAGTGCAGTGTTGGACTCAGACAGGAGTGGATTAAATTCCAGCTCTGTCCTCTTCCAGCTAAGTAATGTCAAAACCTTTGTTTCCTAGGTTATATGTTAGAAATAAAACCACCTATCTAACAGGCTGGTAATGATTTCAGTACACAGACTTTAAAACTACTGGATCCTTATAGGCACTTAATAAATAAAAGATATAACCACATTTTTATGTGCAACTGTAACTAGTAGTAATATCAATGTAAGGGACAAATTTCCAAGTAACCCACAAACTCCAGTCTAAAGACTATTTGGAAGTTTCGCTTTTGATTTCCGACTATGTCCCAAGAAAAGCATTTCATTGATTCCCATTGGCACATTTTCCAAAGATTTCCATCTCTAAGAATGTGTTGGTGAGACCCAACACAGTTAGAAACATTAATCAGGTTAATAGCCTTGTAGACAATGACAGAAAGGACAGTGTATTACAATGGCAAATGAATTCAGTGGCATGAAAAAGAACCAGATTTTATCCATTTTGAGCTGCACATCTTTTTGCCTTTTACCATACTGAACTTGACTGCATCTTATATTCATTATCTTCTGATAGGTGTAGTTGCTCAGGTAACAATCATGACACAGGTGCCATTGGCAGCCCTTGTGCAGACCCAACTGTCACCCCTCAATATGACAGGGCCACTGTGGCCTGGGATATGATATTAAACACCAGCAGCACAGCAGCACAATGATGTCAAGGGATTGGGGAAAAAAATCCCCCAAAGGTTAGACCCTAAATGTGAAGAGGTTTTAGAAATGTCTTAATAAATTCATTGCACTAATCTTTGTATGGATACACAAGAGCAGCATGGTTTTTTTTTTTAAATCTATGTGTACCTCTAAAAGAGCTATTTCAGTGAAAGTAAAATAAAATTCTAAGAACTTGATGCAGTCTCATTTAATTGACAGTTGTGCTTCTTAGTGTTCAGTGACACAGTGTGCATTTTTCTTTTGAAGAGGGCTTAAGCCAAATGAAATATCATTTTATGAGTTTCAAGGGAAACTTCTTGGAGAAGATAAAATTTGCAGCAAGTCTCAAAGAAGGGAAAGATTCAAAAAGGCGGGGCATAATAACATGCATGGAAAATATCAGGCCCAAGGCAGGGAGACTAGAGTTCAAAAGAGCCTGTCTTGAACTGCAGTTGCAAAGAGAAATGATTGATTATTTTCTAGAACAGATCTTGCGGTTGAAGGTGAGGTTCAACCCAAGGCAGTGGTTCTCACAAGCATTAGGGAGTCATTGAAGAAGTCAATAAAGACTTGTCTGTGACGATTATACTGTTAGCTGTATACAGAAGGACTAGGGTAGAAAGTTTGAGGTTGCTATCATGAGCATAAAGAAATAAAGAGTTCAACAGAGGTACAGGGACAAAAGCAATGGCCTCCCAAACCCAACCATGAACAAGCAAACAGATTGTATAAAGACTCAGGTTCCTTTTCCCCCAGGGAAAATTTTGTTACCCCTATAGAAATGCTTGTTGAAGAAGAAATGAAAAGGAACAGACAGAACAAGATTACTGAGAAGTATACAAAAGTTGATGGAATTGAACAACTACCATTAAAGGAAAGGAGGTAACAGCTGTCAAAGATAATTCAATTTTATCCATCTTGGGCAAAGTAATGAAGCATACTAATTCAAAAAGGAAAGAGGAATCAAGAAAGAGAGTACATTTTCTAGACCAGTTGACTAAAGAAATGTCAATGAATAAATAACCAAAGCTCTGAGCCTTTATGTTTCCTTTTGGTCTTTTCATATTAAAAATATGAAGGACACTAAAATTATATGCAAGACCCAAAGCACCCAGTATCTTGTTCTTTATTCTATCATAATTTTTTTTAATGCACAATAAAAAGAAAGGACCCAATCCTACATTGACACTGTAACTGTTTGAGCTGCACTCCCTCAAACACCTAATCCTAAAAGTTTCAAATGAAGGAGTATGGTTTGTTGGGTTTGCCAACATTTTCATGAAGTGGAATTGTGCAGCAAAAGCTGAAAACTAGGCACAGATTTCTGCAAGCTTCATTCATTAAAATTTAAACAAGAAGAAGAGAAAGATGGAAAAATCTCAGAGGAGGATACCAAAAGGTGATGCATTTAGAATAAAATATCCACGCTCTGCAGATACGGATTGCAGGAGGAGAAATACTGGTGCTGAATGCACCTTCCAGATGTTATTTTGCGTAGCACCTGGCATGTAGGTGTGAGGATGAAGAACGTCTGGCGTTGACTGAGATAGGGGTATATGAAAGGACACAGTTTCAGAAACATCCTTTCTCCTCTTTCCTTCCCCCGGTGACTCTTCCAGGGACCTCTGTAGAAAAAAATGCACTGCTGGCTTGGGAATCCACATTTCTGAGCTGACTCTTACACATACCACTTGGCTGTGTGGTCTTTGATAAATCACTACCTCACTGGCTCCATTTTCCCCACCGATAACATGAGGTAAGTAGCACAGTGATCTTGTAGCAAACTTCCAGGATAAAAAAAAAAAAAAAGCACATTCTTCAGCCTATGAAAGTGATCTTAGAGTCCACACATACTGCATGTTATAGCTTGTGTCTAGATGTCTCCCCAAAGTCTCATGTACTCATAGCTGGAAGTTTTGGAAGATGGCTGGATCTAAGGTGCATGATGCTGGGATTATACTGTGCGATGCTAGAATCAAGAGTACAAGATTACTAAATCAGTCCACTGATTGGCTTGGCATAGTTCTAGATGTGGATAATGGGAAGCCCTACTATGGGTATGTGTGGCACCACCCAAAACACAGGTAAACAGGAAGGAATAGAAGGGAGAGGCCAGTTGCTGCTATCGCTTGCTGCTTGCTACTTCACTGCTGGCTGCCTTTCTGCCTGCTCCGCTTTGCCACAGACTACATTTCCCATGATTACCCTCTGCCATGCCACCCTGCCTTGGAGCCAGCCAACTATGGTCTGAAATATCTACAAACCGTGAGCCACAATAAACCTTTCCTCCTTTAACTTTGCATATTGGGTATTTTGTCTTGGCAACAAGAAAAGTAACTAAGACGCTGCATGTGTAAAGTAATTCCAATGTTATGTTAACCTGACTGCCGTGTGCACTGTCTTAAAATATGGAGTAAAAAATACTGGACAACTATATCACTGCAATCATCTGAAATGAGTTTGATCACTTTAATACTGCAGTCCTCTTATACCTAGGACATACCGATTTCTACTTAGAAATTGCTTTTCATTCCAGGTGCCCACATCTTAAACAAATGATGCTCCCTGGACTATACAAAGAATAGATAATTCTTTGTATACAAAATTATGATGCTTTGTCAAATTCTCCTCCCCAACCTAACCACACAAAATTTAGGAACTCTAAATGAAAGGAGAAGTCAAATTTTAGGTGCAAATCATAGAGCTTACTACAGTAAGTCTCTTCTGGCATTCTGCTTTTAGGTGTTGTTTGGTTGGCTGGTTGGTTGTTTGGTTGGTGGGTGGGTTTGCTGTAATGGGGATTGAACTCAGAGGCTTTGATTGAGCTACATCCCCCGTCTTTTTTTTAAGGAGGATCTTACTAAATTGCCCAGGTTGAACTCAAAATTTTGATTCTCCTGTCTCATCTTTCCAGAATGCTGGAATTACAGACATGTGCCACCACATTTGGCTTTGCTTTGGGTTTTGCTGCTTAAATGGTTATATAGATTGACCATTACCTAATTCAAAAATCCTGAATCCAGAATTTTCTAAAATCTTTAACTTTTTGAGTGACATCAATGTGGAAAGTTCTGGCATCAGGTAATAGGTCATAGTTAGAACACAGGTGCACTAAAATACTGTATAAAATTACCTTCAGGCTATGCCTACAAGGTGCATATTAATCATAAATTAATTTCATATTTCAGTTTGGGTCCTAGTGGTATCTCCAAGGCATCTGATCATGTATATACAAATACTCCAAAACTTTTTAAAAATCTAAACCATTTCTGGTCCCAACTATTCTACATAAGGGGTACTAAATCTGTAAGCTTTGTTGTTGTTGTCTGTGGTTTTTGTGGTACTAGGGACTGAACACAGGGTCTGCACTCTGAGCTACATCTCCAGCCCTTTTTTATTTTTTATTTTGAGAAAGGGTCTCACTAAGTTGCTAGGTTGCCCAGCCTGGGCCCAAACTTGTTACTCTCCTAGTTCAGCCTCGCAGAGTACTGGGATTACAGGACTACCACCACACCTAACTTCAATACGCAATTCTGCATGCCCTCTAGATCATATTGCACAGCTTGGTTATTCCAACTGTTCCTTGTTTAGAACAAAAATTGTAGTTGATGTAGTTCTTTTTCTTTCACACTATAAAAAAAAGAAAAATTATATTTTAAAAAAATGTAAGTAATTATGTATGTATATGCAGCATATCTAACATAGTTGTACTACTGACTTAGGTCACTTTATTGTAAGGAATAGTTGATGATTAATTGTTTGATCAATTTTGCATGTCTATATCTGTGTTCCTGAATATATACTTCAAAGTTATCAATATGTAATGAAACAACCATTGTTGATTCCCTGTCACCTTGTCTGTAACTCAGTTTTGATTGTACTATTCTTATGCTACTTTGTGTCTGTTTGTTAATATGTTTTTGTTCTTTTACTTTTAAAATAATTTAAAAAAAATTGTAGCAGTATTACATCATACATAACTAAAAAAAAAAACACTTTTTAAATTAGAAGTTGTTCGTAATTATAATCTAAAGGACAATCAACATCTTGGAATTAGCCTCATGCCATAATTACTTGTACTTTCAGAAAGTCAAAATTCAACAAATATATGACCGATATTAATTAAGAGAGATAGGAACAGAGCTCTGATTAATCTAATTAATTCCTGCTTTGCAAAAGTGAGAGCAGATGATCTCTACCTCTGTTGCTTTTTCACTGATATTGTTCCACATGGCCATTCTGAAGTTCCAAAGTACAATTATTTCCCCAAATAAAAAGTAACTAAAACTCCCATTTCCTCTTTTGGGTTCCAATTTAGTTCCTTGGGTATTTATTTAGGGGGAAATATATTTCATATGTAAATCACATTGCCTGTATGAGTTAGCCTTCTACCACTCTCATGAAATAACTGAGACAATTAACGTATGAAGTAAAAAGTTTTATTTGGGCTCACAGGTTTGGAGCTTCCTGCCCAAGCCAAGGTGGACCCACTGCTCTGGGACCCTGGTGCGTGCGCTGGAGGGCAAATGGCAGGGAGCATGCTGTGGAGTACACACTTCTCACCTCATGGCCAGGAAGCAAAGACATGAGGAATGACTGAGATCCCACAATCCCCTTCAAGGACACACCCTCCATGACCTATGACCTCCCACAAGGCCCCACCTCCTACAGGTTCCATTACCTCTCAATAGAGCCACTGTGGGGACAAGACCTTTGTGGACACTTATCCAAACCAGAGCTCTGCCCATACCAGAACTTGGTAGCTGGCACTGGTGATATGAAGGATCCCTGAATAATACCAAGAAACTCCTTTGGCTGCACATTCACCCACCCACTGATGCACAGAGCCCAGCAGAAACCCAGGAGAAAGCTGCAGAAATGAAGATCAAAGGTTTGACTTTCACAGAGGGATCATTCTGGGGGCTGTCTTTGTTGTTATCACAGTCGGTCGTTTTTGTTAAGCAGAGAAAGAAAAAAGTAAGCATTGGGCTCACCAAGAAGCACTTACTAATCCTTGCGTTGGGTTCTTTTTGCTTCTCTCTTATCCCAAGATGTCATAAAACATTAACCTCAAAATCCTTCCCCACAGAAAAAAAGAATCAAATGTCATTCAGTGAGAAGGAAAATCCTAAGATTAATAACAGTTTGTTGGTTCACCCAACCGATGTCTTCTAAAAGCCACAAAGAATTACCCCTGCCTCTAACATCACAAATGCATTAACAGAGGAATTTCCCAACTCATGACAGCTTGGTTTTGCAAGTCCTTTTGTAGTATGATTTTTATCATAACAAGAAACCTCTGAAAATAAGCAAGACAGTTTTATAAATATTTGTGTTTAGCACTCAAACCCACAGCAAGAAGCTTGGTGCTAAAACAACATGCACTGATTGGAGAGGCAGAAAAATTTTTGATTAAAGAATGGGATAACGTATTGGCAAATCCATTTATCTAAAACCAAGCAGTCATTTCTGCAAAGAATGTTTCGATTCTCTCTGAAAAGCTTAGGAATAGGCTCAGGGAAATATCAAAGGAAGATAATTTCAGCCAGAGAAAGATTTGATCATTTTAGAAACAGAGCAGTTGGTGGCAGATCAAAGTTGAAGGGGAGAACCAGGGGCGGTGCACTTTACAGCCCCAAGCTCCACCAATAGCACCGAAAACCCAGAGAGCAAGAATCCATCTGTCTTAGTCTTATCTGTGTCTCTGGACCATCTCAGTCCTTATCAAACTAATCAAGAAGAGCCCCATTTACAGCTCCACCCAGGGACTAATTAAGTCCTTAATCCCCAAACTACTTACAGTAACCAATTGTATGAATTACCCCACTAGCCAAAAAAAGAAAATTTGTATTGTCAAAGCAGACAAAAATAACCTAATTACTGGTTATTCTTTTCTGTATTTTACCTTTCTTAAGCACCATACCCTAATTCATAATACAGGTCCTTACTATTCCTATATACACCACAAAACAAACCTCAGACACTGCTGTTTCCTTCAACACAGAAATTCTGAAATATTACTTGAGACCAAGCATAAATTACATTGACCATGTATATAAAGAATATACAAATTTGTTTTATCGCTAACAAAGCTAAGTCATAGAAATTCTATCCAGACGAAAGGTTGCTTCAGAGTTTCTTTGAGGATGAGTTTCAATGCTTACCTCTTATCAAGCCAGCATCACAATTTCCTGAGACACAGAGGTGAAAAGACATCCATTAAAATGAATATGCACACACACTTCCTAACCTAAGTGCATGTACCAATCGCTTTACAATGCATCACCTAGTTCCTGCTGCCTAAGAAACTGCCAGGGTCCTGATCTACCTATTCTCCCACTAAGAGTAGTTAACACTGAGCCTTATATTCAAGTTTGGGCCCTAAACAGACTGAAGTACACAAATGGAAAGGCGCAACTAATGACATAAATGCACCTTCTTTGACTGAAGTAAGTTCTAAGTTGGGAATTTACTTAAATGTACCTCAGTATGAGAACATGAAGAAGGCCAGGCTAGAAGACAAGGAGTTTGAAAATGTGGCACTTACCTGGTGAGTCTGCATTTGATACGAAATTAATCTGAAAAATTACTTTCTTAAAAAAAAAATTACTTTCTTTAGATTGTTTTAACTTTCAAATGTCACAGAATCAAAACTGTGGGATTGCTTCTGTTTAATAGGAAAAAACAGCAAAGAAAAATTTTGGTGGTATAATTCCTTTTCTAGATAATAATGAATTAATTCCATATTTTAGGTATGAGTTGAAAAGAATGTTATATATTTTTAAAGAACTATGTAGTATAGTCCATTATACCAAAAGTACCAACATATGTCTATTCAGCCTCTTTGATATTCAGCATGCTATTTAAGTGTAGGACAGATTCTTCTCTCAAAGAGGTTATAATCTAGCAAAGGCGATAAAACCAAGTAAGTGAACAATTAGGAAGCCATAAAGCACTGAATTGTGAGACCCTGTCAGTGCACAAGAATCCAAGATGCTGGGGCAAACTAATGAGTCATAAACTTTAAAAATATGCCCTTCAAGAATAATAACCTTGAGAAGTTAAGAACTTTTCACAAAATTCAATTTTGAAACCAATCTAAATCACTAAGTGAAGACTTCCGGGAAGATGGCAACCGGGTAGGCAGCAGAGAGGGAACCTCTCAAAGGATTACCACCCAGACAATGAAATATAGCAATATGAAGACAGAAAGGAGAGAGGTGTGTACCCTGAACCCAAGAAGGATCTGAAATGGGAACTGAAGCCCTAGGAAAGACCAAGCAAAACCTCTCCTGGAGGAAAGGATCGGAGGGCCGCCGCGGCACAGTCAGAGGGAGAAGAGACGGAGAAAGAGGAAGCCACTGCTTCAAACACACTCTTGGCCCAA